>PVIJ01013423.1:0-45175 GCA_004024925.1 Scalopus aquaticus
CCAAAATAACTATAAACAAAAGGAAGGAAGGAGGGAAGGAGGGAGAGAGGGAGGGGGGAAGGAGGGAGGGAAGTAGAGAGGGAGGGAAGAGGGGAGGAAAGGAGGAAAGGGAGAAGGGACAGAGGGAAGATGTAGAGCTCAACAACAACAAAAAGATTGCTTAGGAATTAAAAATACAACAGCAGAGATAACAAATTAACTAAGGGGAATGGAAAATAAAGTTAATGGACAGTATCCCAGAAACTAAAGGAAAAAGGTAAAGAAAGATAAAATGAAAAAGAGGATGAATCCAGGAAGTCTGTTGTTTAAATAGCAGGAGTCTCAGAAAAGGAAAAAATAGAATTAGAAGGAACTCAATAAAATCATTCAGAACAGAAAGGATATATGTTTCCAGAATGAAAAGGTCCACCACATACCATAATGGATGAAAACAGACAAAGAAACTATCGTATTGGGGGCCTCCCTGGTGGCGCAGCGGTTGAGCGCTGTGCTGTGGAGCTATCGGCAGCGCAAGATGCGAGTTCCACGCCCAGCCCGGGAGAACCCCACATGGTGCGGCAGACCTCTCCTGCCTTGCCCGCTGCTCCCTTCAGCAGTGTATTCCTGATCTGCCTGTTCTGCTCCCCACTCTGTCTCTGGTGAACCCTCTCGCCGCCCCCTGCCACTGGCCTGTACCCCAGCTTGTATGTATAAATAAATAAATCTTTTTAAAAAAAAAGAAACTATCATATTGGAAATATCTAAACACTAGAACCCAAGGACTAAAGAAAGATCATATGAATTTCCATGAAGATAACGCAGGTCAATTACTGTATGGGATCATTAACCAGACTTACAATAGGCTGAGGTGTTTAAAAAATGTAAGTTTATTCAGTAATAAAAAAGGAACAATTTATTGATGCATGCAATAGAAAGGATGACTGCTAGATGTGTTTTGCTAAGTGAAGCTATAAGAGGGTGGTCCTCAGGAAAGGGGAGTGTCCCAGGACCTCACCCCCCCACCTCAAGCCAGAGAGATCCAAGACACCTAGGACTACAAATCCCATAATACCATTACCACCAAAGGAAGGATGCTGAGGACTGAGGGTGGAGTTAAGCAACGACTTTCGGTATTTAAAAAGCAGACATGTGAGCTTTGGGGGGCTATTGCTCGTGGTTGTGGATCCCCAGGTTTTTGGAGTGCGCCACTGAGATTCCAGCTCAGTGGACCTGGTAGGACGCATTCACCAATTTATTCTTTATCTTTTTCCCTTCCCTTTTTGTAAATAAATCCTTTTTATTAATTTTATTGTGTGTGTCTGCAGTTGAGTCTTATAAGTTCCTTTTAAGCGCATGGGTGAGAACCCACAGACAGGCACCCCATTTTATATCAGGGCTGCCCTGTAACAAAACAAGCCAGATCCAAAGACTATTTTATGCTTTCATACAGGAGACCACACTACAGGGCAGAAAACAGATTGTTAGAGGATGAGGTACAGGAGGGATGGGTTATAAGGGGCAGGCTGAGAGAATTCTGTGACAGAATTATTCTGTATTGTGACTATGGTGGCAGATACACAACCCCAAGCATTCCTCAAAATCCAAAAACCTGAAAGCCATGGAGATTGAGATTGCTATATGTAAATTAAACAAGCAAACAAACCAGGATGCAAGGGGAATGCAAAAGAAAAAAAAGGGAATATAAATCCTAACAAATTAACCCAAAGTGTTACAAATGAATAACTTAACTACACTAAAAGGGGTGAGGGAAAGAACTTGAGAACTTTGAAAACAGTACTTTAATAGGCTACTGAAAGGCTACAGACAAAAAGAACTCTACATAAATACTGTACTCTAGTTAGTAAATTTGTTTCTCAGAGGATAATGGGTTAGCAATTCTCAAGTACTTAACATGTCCTGAGGCTAAACAGAACAAGCAAACAAACCAGGATGCAAGGGGAATGCAAAAAAAAGGGAATATAAATCCTAACAAATTAACCCAAAGTGTTACAAATGAATACCTTAACTACACTAAAAGGGGTGAAGGAAAGAACTTGGGAACTTTGAAAACAGTACTTTAATAGGCTACTGAAAGACTATAGACAAAAAACTCCACATAAGTACTGTACTCTAGTTAGTAAATTTGTTTCTCAGAGGGTTATGGGTTAGCAATTCTCAAATACTTAACATGTCCTGGGGCTAAACAGAACAGTAAATATAGTACAGGTCAAGAAAGCCCAGTCTCTCACTGTCAGAAAAAAGAAGTTACAAAGAGGGAAAGAGGGTGCTAGAATTTGAACCCTGTGTTGTTGGCTGAAATCAGAAGGTATCAATAGGAAGTCATGTTTTACTTATCTATACAGATTGATAAAGAAAAAAAATAAATATGTATATATACACAAGTTATATGTATATATGTATTTGTGCACATATATATTATATGTATATTTATATGTGTGTGTAAAATACACATACATATATCTCCTAGCTCTGTCTTCTGAAAAGGCCTAGAAGCAATGACACTCAGTAACAGTGATCATACCTGGTGCCGGGGTTTTGGTCTTTAAATACTATGAGTTGTTAAAAAGAACCACTTTGGAGAAATGGCTGATCTAGCTGGGAAAGAGGGAACAGCTGATGAGCCTCGAGTGTCTTGCTGTGTAAGAAGGTAAGAAAGTGCACTCAAAAGGAGGGAAACACAGGATTGAAAGAACACAGAATGCAACCTGAAAGAGCTCCCAATGGCCAAAGTTGAAACATATTTGAGATATAATATAAATGACAATACATCTTGTCTAAGATATATTGTCTAACATAACTAGAGTCCACAGGATAAAATAAATACCATGAGTCCATACTAA
Source organism: Scalopus aquaticus (assembly GCA_004024925.1). Lineage (NCBI taxonomy): Eukaryota > Metazoa > Chordata > Mammalia > Eulipotyphla > Talpidae > Scalopus > Scalopus aquaticus. The sequence continues at coordinate 2,841 of PVIJ01013423.1, forward strand.
TAAAGACAAAGTAGGGAGCAGGGGCAGCTCTTCCTTACGGTAGAATCCAATTAACAAATGTAGAGGAAATGAGAAAAAACACATAGTGGCCATTAAAACACCACAGGAATAATTTTGCCGGCAAGATTCACCAATGGATGCTGCTGTTACTCAGGAGAAACAAGATATCCCAGTAACCTAACAGTATCTCCCCAAGATATTTATTAACTAAAAAAAAGAAAAAAGTTATTTCATAGCAGAGAAACCCCAGTTTCTTAGTCAAGTGATCAAGGTAAACACCACCGATAATAAGAATTACCATCAGGGGCCTCCCTGGTGGCACAACAGGTTAAGTCTCAGCCCATGAAGCTATCTGCAGCCACTGCAGCACAAGTTCAATGCTCGGCCGGGGAGATTCCCACATGGACAGCAGACCTCTCCTGCCTCGCCTGCTGTTCCCCTCAGCAATGTATTTCAGTTGATCCACCTGTTCTGCTCCCCACTCTGTGGTGAAGCCTCTCACCATCCCACACCTCTGGCCTACACCCCAGTTCTTGTGTGCATAAATAAATAAATCTTAAAAAAAAAAAGAATTACCATCAACATGAATGCCGGGATAGGATTTATGCACTGAGAAGGACACAATACCTCTACAGTATACTTGCTAAAAATCCATGAGAAATCAACACACAAACCCATATGGGAACACCGTCCAACTTGGGAGGGCTTTCTACAAAATAACTTACAGGTATTTTTCAATAGTGACAAAATCCCAAAGGGAATAGTAAGGCAGGACTGACAAACTGCCATAGATTGGAATCGACCAAGGAGAAATAATAACTAAAGGCCATATGGGACCCCAATTGGATCCTGGAACAAAAAAGGGATAGTGGGAAAACTGGTGAACTCCAAATCAGTTAACTCCAAATTAGTTAATAGTGCGTACCAAAGTAAATTTTGTAGCTTGGGTAATTGTACAGCAGATCCACAAAAAACATTGCTTCATTCAACATCATTTTGTTATAACAACGATGAGGAAAAAAACTCCTTAGCCAGGGGCACCGTCTGTGTGGAGTTTGTATGTTCTCCCCAAACTTGGTTTTCTCCAGGTTTCCTTGTATCAATATGCTGCTTCATTTAAAATAAGTTTCCAAGAGACTGTGGAAAGCTAAGTGAGGACTTCCTGTACTATGATCATATAAAATGTAAACATTAAGAGAAACTGGGTGCACTTCTGTACTATTTTTACTTTACTGTAAATCAAAAATTACTGCAAAATACAAAGCTTTTTTAAAGTGCACACTTTGTCAAAATGTCATTTTTCATCCTAAATTGACCTGATCCAGCTAACCTAAGGCTTATTCAGCAACCATGTGGACCTGTAAATGTAAATTGTTCCAAAGTTCCTTCCTAATGGACAACTCTGAGTTGTCTGGGTCAGCTGCCTGCCTGATTCTCTGTGCTCATTTTTCTACATCAGCCAATAGGTTTGGCTAGAATTTCAAGGTCTTGGACTTTCCTGGATACGAAAGAGGAAGAGGAAAGGGAAGCTATAGCCACAGGAATGGAACCTGCTTTCCTGTGCCTTTCTAAGCCGCTTTGTCTCCCACTCTGCAGAGAGCAAACCTCTAAGGAAGCCACTCTCATTGTGTCCAAAAGATTACAGAATGACACAGTCTAGGTTGGAACTATACCATCTATTTATGCCCTCAGAATTTTTAAAACTATCCCCATGTTTACAAATCTGAGTTTACATGTCACATTTGTGGGGAAATAACTAAGAAGCTGCCAGGCAGTAGCAAGACTATTCATGTTCAGAAGCTCCTCCGCAGAGAATCAGGTTGCGTCCTGAAAAGCTATTCTGTTTGTCATTCCAGTTGCCTAGGAGGGGTTTGTGTTTGCAGCCCTCAGATTGATTTCCACCAAATAGGAGTGTTTTAAAATCAAGCATATACTCCTCCTCTTAACTGGTGTATGTTCTCCCAGGCATATTTCCCCCATCAAATCAGTTTGTTCGACATTGAAAAATGCATTGAGAGAGACACTATCTGCAAATGTTGTAAGAATCTCCTTAGCAGCTTCATATCCACCACCCCACTGCACTTTGAAGTCAGGCAAATTCAAAGGGGGCCTTGTACAGAGAAAATATCCATGGCTTGGGGCAAACATTTCATCACCCTAGCCTCTGAGCCTTCAAACAAACTCCTGGCACACTCCTGAAGGAGGCTGGAAGGCTCTTTGTCAATGCAGAGCCTCCAAGCCATGACACTTCGTTCAAATCCTTTCGTTTTTGTCTATTACTTGTCCTATCTTGGCCGATTACTATTGCCCATAGAGGCAAGGCAACTTTTATACATGACACAATTACCCTTTGTACTTTAGGACTTTTCCTAATGGTGAATGACTCGGTCCACACACAGGGCAACATTCACTATTTTTCCACTGTTTTTTTCTTTTTTTTTTTTTTTAATTTTCTCTTGTTTGCAGTTGAATATGTTAATAAACCCTTTCATGGACATGATGGACATTGAAAATGTTTGTAATGTCTGTAAAACACCTCAGGCTCAGTATGCACAGAGCAAGCTGAGCAGACTGTAGACACAGGTACTCTTGCAAGAACCATGTCAGGTGATCGGCAGTGAGCAGAGCTTTCTCAGGAGAGGTTGGCTTAGTTGATAACCATGACCTTTTGAAAGAGAGGGCATCTCTATTAAAGAGCATGAAGGAGATTCTAAAGTTGATGCTTGGTACACTGTTTCCAGACTCAACCAAGCAGAAGGTTGGCACAATTATCTGGCAGGTTTTGGAAGAAATGTATTTACATTAAAAAAAAAAACCTTCAAAGATTAGTCCAGAAATTTTTTAAATGGGTGACATTGGGTAAACATTTTCCATGTGTCAAGCACATGCATTATCTCACTGAATTCTCAGAACAGGTTTATGACCTGGATGTCATCACCCCATTATTATAAATGAAGAAATGGATTCATAGACAGGCAAAGTAACACAGGGAAAGTCACACAGGTAGTAAGCAGTACAGCTGAAATTCAAACCTCCAGAACTCTGAACCACCAAGCTAAACTTTTTAGGTAAACATCTCAGTCTCAATTAACTGTATAGAAATGGGTGTGCTTCCAAAGTCAAAGGCATTATTGCCATTTTCCTCATAACACTCTCACCCAAGAGGGCTGGGAGCCCTGTGTCCACCTCCGAACATTTCACACTGGGTCACCTCCCCATGACAGTTAAAAACCACCTAGTCTTCCCACTCACACCTTAAGAATCAACACAACTGCAAGCTGATGGTGGAGTCTGCCAACGGGGCTCACACATGGCTCTCTTGACCAGGGGAAATTTTGCCCCTGTGGGACATTTAGTAACATCTGAAGGCATTTTTGATCATCACACTTTGGGGGAGAGGAGAAGTGCTGGGTAGCAGCCAGGGATGCTAGTAAACATCCTACAATGTGCTGGGCAGCTCTCCGGCTCTGCCCACTCCCAGTCCAGCCCCAAGTCAGTGGTGCTGCAGTTGAGAAACCCTGAGATAAAGGAGTCAGTGATGCTCTTGAGTCCTTGTCTCCAGCCTGGCCTGGGACGAGGAATCACTCCCCTGGCAGTCAGGTGGCTGGGTTATCTCATCTGGGAGGGAGAAGTTACCGCCTGCACTTGGGTTCTTTCCACCCTGCTAATTAGTGCATTTACGGATCGTCTGAACTAACAGTCTCCTTTCTCCCATAAACAGCATGTTGGTGAGGCTTTCCAAATTCAAAATACTGCCCTGACAAACTAAGCGAGTGATTCAACAAGGTGACTCTATCGTGCAGATTAGAGATGGGTGGCATATTTTAGTGGCAATTGTCCCACTGAGTGGGATAGAATGACTTGTGGCTTTGATAAGGCTAAAGGGGCTTTGACAGATAAAACCAGGAAAGAACAGCATCATCAGAGGGGTGAAGGAGAATTCTAAAGCTGGCCAAAGAACCCTGTGGACTCCACTCCCTAATTATTTTAGCAGGCAATGAGTTCATCCTCTGAGAGCAAGGTTGTGCTACCAGGATGCTGCTGCAGCTCAAGTCAGCTACACTCTAGAAATGAAAACAAAACAAGTGTGTTCACTTCATGGAAAGTTTCAAGTTAGAGAGTTCAGTCAAGAAGGAACCAGCCTGGAGAGTCTAAAAGACCTGGACTTGAGTCCATTTTGATACGCCCTCACCATGGGACTAGGCGGGAAACTGTTTCTCTGAGCCTGGCTTTTTCATCTGCAGAGACTAATTATAAGTCATTCACAGGGTTGTCCTGAAAAGTAAACGGAGTGACACGTGCAATGAGGCTCCAGTAGTGCCAGGCCCATGACACATATAAAATAAATGCTGCTTTCCTGCCCTCCTTTCTCCTCCTCCCACCCTCCCAGTCCCAACACTGTATTTCGAGAGAAGAGACTGGTTTTCCCTGAGAGCCCAATTGGGAGAAGGAAATATGCAAGGGGCTGATCAAAGCCCTACAGAGGTTTTTTTATTAAATGGAATTTACCTTGATAAATCATTTCTTCCGAGATGTCCAGATAAGCAAGCTTGCCTCAAACAGCTCTGAATTCAAGGACCCAGAAAATGACTGCTTGAGATACATTTATTAAGTACCAGGGTCTCCAAAAGCAGATTTACCAAGAAATTAATGAAAAAGTGTGCCCAGGCCTCCACTGCACAGCCCCCATTGAAGGCCCATGCAGGAATCCCAGCAATATATTTTCAGCCATTTGCATTTGTAAACTTGGCAGTGGTTATTAAAAACTAACGATTTTAATTGCTTAAGATCACTGCCTCTCTGACTTCCCTTTGGCCACATTTCCCCTCTTTTTGTTGGGGGGAGAAAAGGATATCTGCAATAAACTCCACAGATAGGTTTATGGACCCCACCTCAGACCAAAGAGATCCAAGACACTAAGGGCTACTAATCCCTTTATTCCATCATCATCCCAAAGAGAGGATTACTGGGAACTCAGGGGTGGAGTTAAGTAGCCAGGTTTGGTATATAACCAGACTTGTGGACCTTGGTGGTCTCTTGGCTTCTCGCCAGACTACAGCATGCCACTGGGGGTTTCCAGTTCTTTGGATATGTTAGTACACATTTGCAGATTTCTCTCTCTCTCTCTTTGTCCCTGGGTTATTCTTTTTTTTTTTTAATTTCCCTTCCTTTTGTAAATAAACCTTTTATTAACCTTTTTTGTGTGTGACTGCAATTGACCTTATTATAAGTCCTTTTTAAGCGCACGGGAGAGAACCCAGTCAAGCACCCCATTGTATACCGGGGTTGCCTTGTAACACTTTTAGGTGACTTTGGAGTAAGCATGGACTAAACAAGAGAAATTTTAGTTAGAGACATCTTTACTTTGGGTTAAGAAACATTATAAATTTATCAACTAGTTAAGTTACTGTGCAGTATTCGGGAGTAGGAAAAGTTTTCAGAGATATTTCTACTGCCCACAGTGGCGACTCAGCCGGCATGGAGATGTGAGGGCCCAGATCTACTGCATCCAGCCCCAGAGGTTTTGTGGGCCAGGAGACAAGAGACAGATGTGAGTGAAACAGAGCCAGAATCACCTAATCAGAGGCACTTTGGAGAAAAATTTTCCAATCATGAAACTGGTACAACTACAGGCACACTTAAAATTGAAAACTAGTCAAGATGAAAGTTTCCCTCTTTCAAGAATGTGAGACCCTCAAAATGTAACCTGGCTGAGTCCAAAGTCCAGTAAAGGTGGTGCCCCCTGGAGGGGGTTTGCTGATGAGAATTAATAGCCCCGGGCGAAAATGCTAAGTTTGCAGTTTGGGGTGGAGATTCTGATGAGAAATAAAAGGGACTGAAGGAGAAGGAGATTCAGTCGCCATGCTGAAGGAATAGAGAAATGAGTCGCCATGATGTAGGTATAGAGGAATCAGCAGCAGAAAATGTAGCCGCGAAGATTGAGAGTTTGGAAATCAGACTGTAAGCCAGGTTCCAATTCACGAGGATGACACAGAACACAACTGGAGATGCTCCTGAAACTGCCATGGTGCCCCAGCACAGCACCAGGCCAACAACGCTGAAAACAGCAACTACAGCGGCCAGATGGCCCAAAAGACTGCACTCGGGCATTTTAGGAAGGCACCCGCTTCGGGCCTCCGCCTTCTTCCTTAGGTTGCAGTCAAGACAAAACTGGGAGCAGTTTCCATCCCTTAGCTACTTGCAAAGCCTCCAAAGCAGCTGGCCCCAAAGTCACTGAAGATTCCAAAAATGTTCAATACGAAATTCTATATCCCGGCAGCTCAAAAACTTCTGGCGTCTGATTTCCAAACTCTCGATCTTGGCGGCTACATTTTCTGCTGCTGATTACTCTATACCTACATCATGGTGATTGATTCCTCTATTCCTCCATCATGGCGACTCATTTCTCTATTCCTTCAGCATGGCGACTGAATCTCCTTCTCCTTCAGTCCCTTTTATTTCTCATCAGAATCTCCACCCCAAACTGCAAACTTAGCATTTTGCCTGGGGCTATTAATTCTCATCAGCAAACCCCCTCCAGGGGGCACCACCTTTACTGGACTTTAGACACAGGTTACAAAAACACGTGGCCCACAAAATGAGGATAAAAAGAATCTGAGAGGCATGCGAAGCAAATAATATGTTTTTCCCCCTGAATTCTGATAGTTTAGTACCTAATTTTGTATATTTTCTGTAATTTATATTCTCTTCAAAAGGTCCTTCCAAATGGTATGAACCTCAGGCCCCTCAAACCTGGGTCCATCCCTGTATTTCATAAAATTTTATCTTTTTGAAGAGGATAAAATGAGGACAAGGTGAGAAGGGAGACAACTAAATAAATTATCTGAAATTATTATCTTTCAGTGACACAACAAATCTAGAAAACTGGAAATTCTTTGTGCATTTGTTCTTTCTTCTGGAAAGAGTTAAATGAAATCAGAAGGTAAGGCTCCAGACGACACTGGTGGATTTTCTTGTAAGGCTTAGTCTGTATTGCATAATGTTTTTGGAAAGCACTTTTTGTAAACGTGAAATAAGACACACCTTGGTTGTTTTTTTTTATGCTGTCAGTTTCTGCTAAGGTATTTTTATCTATACTTTATCAATCCCTTCCCTCCAGCAAAGATTCTAAACTCTTGATTCACTTCCACTGTTGTCACTTGTACACTAAAATCAAACAAACTCAGCTTGGTAATTACAGTTTGTGAAATTATACAAGATCTGGAATTTGAAAGAAATTCTTTCTAAATTCAAATGACTGAACAAGTGATGGAGGAGATATAACTCCATTTTCTAACTCAAGGTTAAAACCAGACGAGGGAGTGGGGGGGGGTAGAAGGAATTAAGATAACCATAAACACAATCCCTAGGCACCAGCACCTGAGTTACAAAGCATAGGTAAGAGCTAGACTGCAGTATAAGGGTAAAGATATGGAGATTGAGCCCATTGTAGAATCCCCAGTCTCTTTTCTAAATCTAGTTAGCCAGCAAACAAGAACCTTCCTCCAAGATGAGGCCCTCCGGACAGAAAGAAGAGGATAAAAGCCCGACGTGCCCCCATAAAGGGGCATTTCTGCCCACTAGCGTCTGTGCAAGTGTCCTCTACTGGTTTGTCCCTTTTCCTAATAAACCTGTTCTTTATAACTGAGTCTCTGCCTCGTGGAGAAACTTGCCACGTGCCGTCGAAGGGCGCTTTGGTGAAACCTTCCCCAGAATGAACCCAAGGACCCCGCTCCGCTCTCAAATCCATCGACTCTAAAAACGACATTACAAGGAGACATCCAGGAAGGCAGAGCCCTCGCACTTATGTTCCTGTGACCGAAAGGCTTGGAGGAGCCACAGTCTGGACCTTGGTTTCCATTTTAGTGAAAACTGTAAAAGCACCCACAGCTTGCCAAGTCTTCCTTGTCCCACATCTCATGGCGACCCTTACTCCATCCACCCACAAGCATGATTTTCTGAAGGGAGAGAAATTTGCTTTCTGCTAATTTTAGAATTCTGTCCTCCATTTCCCAACGGCTCTGGTCCACTGCCAAGTCTGGTGGCTGCCCCTCCCTCTGCTCCAGCCCAACTTGCTGGGCTGCAAGGCTCCTCCAGGTTGGGGAAAGGAGACTACGTTACGCTGTGCAAATCTGTAAAGTCCTAGGAACGAAACAAAACCAGGGATCGTTAGTTGCTTCTTTTCCTTGTTTTAGCAAGCACTTCGCGAGATTAAGGCGCCTCACCCACCCTGTATACCTTCCACTGCGGTCCTGGCTGACTTACAGAGTTCCTGTCTTCAAAACCTGCATTTTCTCCCTGCGAGTAAGCATTAAAGATTGCCAGCCGGTTTCTGTGTCCCAGCACCATGTGACCAGAACACGTGACTTGGAGCCGGCTGTGGTTGTTCCTTGTGTTTGGATAAAAAGATCAAGGTTATTATTGCACTAGAAGCCTGTGGAACTCGTCAGCGCAATGCGATGCCCCGGCGGGTTACACAATGCGCTGCGCCGGGCTTGGTGACCCCCGCGGTGCTGGAAGTTGTTTCCTAACAAACATAAAACAAACACGGCTTTATGTTTTCGAAAGTGAGAGTCCATTTTCCCCTTGGAAAACGTATGATACTGTGTGATGATACCGGAAAAAGAAGAGACACGATTTCCCTAAGCGCTGTTAGCCCTCCTGTAAGGGTAAGGCAGAACTCAGCACACAAGTGAAGAGGAAAGAGCAGATCTAATCTCCTTCGGAATTGGTTTTACTTTTGACTATTTCCTTTTCTCTCTACTTGGAAAGTTTTCACAATATGCTCTGTTCTACTTATAAAAAATGTAAACTAAAAATTACATTTTTTAATTTAAAATTTAAATGACATGTTCATTTTGTTTCTTTCCCTAAGACTTCTAGAACATTACCAGTTACCTTTTGATTCAGCACACCCTGCAAAGGAGAGAGCAGGATTAGCCTTAGTAGATGGAAAGAACTGGGCTTCTCTTTACAGGCCCACTGTCTGTGTTCATTGTATGCAAATATATGCAAATTTACTCCAAGAAGGTTTTCCTCCCCCCCACCAAGAAGTTGACAACCTTACTGGGCACACTTTAATACCGCCTGCCCACCTCCACCCAGGATGAAGTCCTGCAATGTTTTGTTTTCTCCTGCCTCTAAGGGCAGTCTTCAGTGATGACTCAATTACAAAAGAAAGTCAAGAGAGGAACAATAACACTGGTAGTTTTTAACCCAAGGCCATCTCTGATGGGACTTGCAAAGGGTTTCACCATAGCAGTCACTTTTCTATTAGTGCCTCTAAAACAAGAGGTGAGTTGATTCTCCAGCCCAGGCCAGATCTTAGCTGTGTATTCATTCATTACACAGATTCTGAGCGTGGGGCTCCTTGGCCTGACCTGGCTCTGCTACAGGAGCTGAGGAAGCTGTGTGGACCTGGATGGATCCCTGCTGCCCTACAGCTTCACTCCAGTGGAGGAAAGTTATCTCCAGGAGACCCTACCCTGGAGGCTGCCCAGGAGATGGGATGGGGAGTGGGCGCGTGTGTGAAACTCCCTTCTGCATTACTGGCACGGCTCAGGTGACCAGTGCTCCTTTATTCACCACTAAGGACTAATTAATTCACCAGCTGGTGTTTGGAAAACAAGAGTTAGATCTTTGCTGGCAGATACAGGTGTGATCTTGTTTCTTAGAAACCAACTCAATCAGTACTAACGAGTCCTGGCCCCTCTGTTTCTGATCCTGCACAGACAAGAGTCTTTGCGTGGACATCTCATTGCTGCTGACAGCACGACAGGAAATACAGCAGAGCTATGGAGGAGGGTTCCCATCATGCACTGTGAGATCAGACCACTGCAGAGTTCCAACCAGGGAGGAGCAGAACCTCCCCACTTCCCGGACTCTCCACATCCCTCCAGAAGCCATCCAAGCAACTCTGGCAGATGCCCAAAAGGCCAGCCTATCTCAAGTGCCAGAGAGGTGAGGTACAGCCTCTGGCAACCTTCCCAAAGACAGGAGGCCAACACTCCTGTATTCCTCAGTGAGAGATAAGTATGGGGCCTCCCTTGCTTTGAGAGGGTCTGGTATGGATCAGAGAGCAAGCTTGTGTTCTGGAAGTGGCAGAGCTTCTGATATCCTAAATTCGAGTTGACCAGAGCTCAGGAAGGGAGAGACTAGGGAAAAAATGCAGCTGACACATTCTGAATAAAATCTTGATCGATTCTGATGGACACTCTTCTCTCTAGAACCATATGCCACGCTAACGGAAAGGGAAGCCACCAAGATTAAACAAAAGTCAGAAAAGCAGATGCAATGGTCTGTTGGCTGAGGATGGCCCAGGACCACAAAGAAGGTCCTTTGTATCTATACCCGATAGGCAGATATCAGACCTCAACCACCAAAGGTCACCTCCAGCCATCCCCAGCTCTCACCTATTTATCAGAAGAAGGGGCAGCTCCTACTGGAAGAACGGTGGGCACAAGCTCTGGTCCTGGAATCGGGGTATTTTGAACCAGATTTTTCCTCCCAGCCTTTCCTAACACCTCCCACAGTCCCATGTTTTACTGAGAGGAACAGTAATTGCCATCTTCCCTCTATAGATAGGGAACCTAAGACAGAAATTTGGTAACCCCTCCAGGATCAGCAAGTCCTTGGAAAACCAAAGGATAAAATTCTCCAAGCTCACCTCCTCCAAAGGCCTGCACTACCAAGAATGTCAGAATGAAGCAGTCACTATGGAAAATTATATCATAGTTCCTCAAAAAAATTAAAAATAGTTATTGTATGATCAGCAAGTTCAATTCCTAAAAAAAAATTGAAAGCAGAAACTCAAACAGATATTTGTACACCTATGTTCATATCAGTGTTATTCACAGTGGCCAAAAGGTAAAAGCAATCAAGCATCCATGGATCAATGGATAAACAACACATGGTATGTCCATACAATGAAATTTTCATCCTTACGAAGGAAGAATTTTTTTTCAATTTTTATTTCATCTTTAAAAGATAAAAACAATAGGTCTTGCTATTTATGTAGATGGACAACTTCAATCTTATCCTTCAGTCTACTAAACTATTCCTGTTTCAGAAACCTAGATACCATTCCAAATTTTTCTGATGGCCCTTTTTTTTCTTTTTTTTAAAGATTTATTTATTTCTGCATACAAGCTAGGATGTAGACCAGAAGTGTGGGGTGGTATGCGGTTTCACCAGAGACAGAGTGGGGAATAGAAAAGGCAGATCTACTGAAATACACTGCTGAGGGGAGCAGCGGGCAAGGCAGGATGTGGGAATCTCCCTGGCCTTGTATCGAACTTGTGCTATAGTGACTCTGGCTAGCTTCATAGTGCTGCACTTAACCCGTTGCGCCACCAGAGAGACCCCTGATGGCCTTTTTTTAACTGGCCTACTGAGCAGTTGAATTTGATACAAGTTCAATGTTTCCTTCAAGAACTAACTCTTCTCTTTCTGGATTGGAAATAATGAACAAGCTGGACACATCTGACCCTGCAGATACAATTTTTGCCCCAGAGATTTTGGATTCCAACTAGAGACCCAGTCTCCTTGTTACAGAGCAGGGAGAGGGGCACCCCAGAAACCCAAACCTGCCCTGTTCTAAATAGGTTTTGCCATCCACCACATCAACACAAAACATATAGGACTTTCTGTGGAAAGAAACTTTTATACAATTAGAAAGGACAGAGCAGAAAAAGAATATATTTTCTAAGACCAGCACCCAATGTTCTCCAACTCCTTTTGGGTAAAAGTCCACCCAAACAGGATTGGCCCAAAGCAAGTCCTGAAAGCCTGCCACAGTCTAAAACAGCTTTTGGCAGGGACCCACATATAAGGGTCAGAAACAGCCAGACAATTCTGGGAGGAACCAAAATACCTTTCAGCAGGGACCCATACAAAAGGGTCAGAAACAGACAGACAATTCTGAGAGGAACAGAGCAAAATCAAAACCAAAATCAACACAGCCATCGTTAACTTCCCCATGGGTCTCTCACCCACATCTCTTTCAATCAGTCCAGGCCAGTGCAGCTTCTTTACAAGTCTCTCTGCTCCTTGGGCCTCTTCTGGCTTTCCATCATTCTTCTGTCTCCTCCTGTCTTCTGTCTTTCTGTTCTGTCTCCTCTGTGTGTGTGTTGTCTCTCTTCTCCAGCTTCTTATATCCTGCTCAGTTCCACCCTACCTTGGGTGGGACAGGGAACCTGGGATATACCCTTTTTCCTGGAGATCACCCTGTTACATCCTGAATAATGACTTCAGTAGGGAAGTGTGTATGCTCAACCCTCATCTGGTAACAGAGACCCTGTATGATTCTTTTGATCATGCACTGCACTTGAAAAAGGTAGTGCAAACTGTAGCCAGTTCCTTCCTCTTTCCCACCACTTGTCAATTTGTAGTCCCTTCTTTTTCTCCCCAAGCTTCTCTTTCTTCTTCTGAATCATGCATGGATCAAAGTGACTGAAGTCCCTCCAGTTTGTCTGCGGGGCCCTTCACAATACCTGTGCATCCCTGCAGAGTGAGGTGAAGTGTTTCTGGAATGTCCATAGCCTGATTGCTGCAAATGGTCTTCATTCTCAAGGCAGATGCAGGAACAAGAGAAGAAGGAAATTCTGACACATGCTGGAAGATGGGTGGACCCTAAAGACACTATGCCAAGTGAAATAAACCCATCACGAAAGAAGAAATACCTCACGATTTTGCTTATATGAGGTACAAGAGTCAAAGTCATAGAGACAGAAAGTAGAATGGTGGCTGCCAGGGTCTGAGGAAAAGGGAAGTGGTGAACTAGTGTTTACTAGGTGATGGAGGGAAAAGACTAGAAAACCTAAAGGAGGCATCACAAGACTGGAACCTGGCTCACACAATGCCAAGCGCTGGAGGTGGGGGTAGAAGGGATTATTACAAGAACTAGGATCCTTAGGCGCCAACGCCTGGATCATGAGGCGCGAGACCCAGGCAGGGATCAGATGCTGTAGGGAGTGTCAGGAGCACACACCTGAAGGTGAAGTTATGGAGATTGAGGGCATTAATCTCTGGCCCCTTTCAAATTCCAGATAATCAACAACAAACTACTCCTGGAAGGAACAAGCCTCTCCCCAGAGAAGACTGCATCAGTGCGATCTCTGCACTGGCGCGGAGCAGCACTCCTTCTGCCCACCTGTGACTATGCAGGTGCTTCTTTTCGCCAACTCTGTGTCCCTCCACAGAGCAGTGGCCTTCCTGCCTGCCCGTGACCTGTACCATGCCAGGGCCGCTCTGCACTGACCTCCCTCAGCAGAGGCAGCTCTCCTCAAAGCTGCCTGCCTGCAACCATGCAGGTCTCTCTTAGCAAACCTGTCCCTTTAGGGGCGGCTCTTCCTGCCTGCTTGTGTCTATGCAAGGGTCCTTTATTCTTCTGTCCCTTTCCCTAATAAACCTGTTCTTTAAATATAATTAACATCTCTGTCTCGTGGAGAAACTCGCCTGGGAAACTCGCAGCATGCCCCTGACAGGGGAGCCTTGGTGAAACCTAGCCCTAGAGTGAACGCAAAGACCCCGCTCTCCATTGACTCTAAAAATCTATGTCACTGGGGAGAGAGGTTCAGTTTGGGATGATGAAGAAGTTCTGGAGATGAACGGCAGGGATTCACCACAATGTGAATGTGCTTAATGTCACTGAGCTGTACATTTAAAAATGTAAAAATGTTCAGTTTTATGTGATGTGTACTTTACCACAATAAAGAACTGTTTAAGAGTGTCAGAGGCTCACCTAGACATTTTGGCGCGTCTAGGAATTGAGTCCTGTGTATCAGCAGGATCCCAGGATGTCACCCCCGGTCTATACCTTTTGATGTCCAACAGATGAAAAGTGACCACATGGGCTGTGATGCCATCTTTCTTCTCCCTTAGCCTTGGTTTTGCAATGCCCACAGCCCAGACAAATGAGAACACCCCATTCATCAAGCCATCCCCACCTTCACCTGGCCCTTTCAGTACCTCTGATCTGATTTGCAAGAAAGAGAAATGACAGCACATAAAAAGGAAGATAAAGGATTAAACTCCAGCTGCCCAACCCATTCCCACTGCCCCCAGGGAAAATGGTATGGATTTGCGATAAACATTTTTGCCTGAACTTGTAAATTTTCTCTCACCTAGTAATAGATTTTGCAGAAGGTCATGGGAAATACTTGATGAAGTGTTCACAGGACTTGAGGGAAGAATATTCTAGGAAGAATGAGAGGAGAGATTATAGACTGCAAGTTTTAAATAGTCTCTGCTTTGGCGTGTGATTTAACACCAATAGAACAGCACATGTCATCAGGAACCATAAGAATATTCTATATTTATGCTAAACAGCAAAAATCCAATCAAGTTAATTTTATTCATTTAACTGGCTTCATTGAATGATTCATGAGGGCTCCTTGGTGTCGCAGTGGTTGAGTGCTGCACTGTGGAGCTGTCGACAGCAGTGAAGCAAGTTCGACGCCCAGCCAGGGAGATTCCCAAGTGGCGCTGCAGATCTTTCCCGCCTTGCCCACTGCTCCCCTCAGCAGTGTATTTCTGCCAATCTGCCTGTTCTGCTCCCCACTCTGTCTCTGGTGAACCCTCTCGCCCCCCCCCCCACATCTCTGGCCTGTACCCCAGCTTGTATGCAAAAATAAATAAATCTTTAAAAAAAGGATAAATGATTCATGTATAGGGCAGCTTCCCATCTAGCAAGTAGAAATATGTTTTAAAAAGTTGTACAAAGTGGAAGAAAGTGGGACAAGTTTATTAGTAAAATGGAAAAAAGATAATTTCAGGCAAAGCCACCTTCACTTAGGGAAAGACGGGGGTTTCATCATGCAAGTTATCCCACTTGTGCTGACCAGGAAACTCCATATTGGTTAGTTTAAATTTCCACTTTGGGGAGAGGCTGAAACTGCAATTAGGTTAGGTATTAAGTTTTGTGGGACTTGGCATGAAGGACTCCATTGTGGACCTGTTTCTTTTTTTTTTTTTTACACTTATGTAAAGCATGTACTTAATAACTAATAGGGTCATTTGAGTTGCCAGGAAAAAAGGGTAACACTCATTTTGAAAAGCCCCTCAGAATTCCTTAGAGGAAGTTAAGCTGGTAGTTAAGATGGTCTCAAGTCGTTGCCTATCTGAATAGCTAACAGTCACTACAACACAGAAACAAAAAACTGGTCAAGTGTGCAAGACATCTGCTGCTACTTTTCCGCAAATGTGATCCCTGCTTCCTTCTTAAGGTCAGATTAAGCCGAGCCTACAATGAACCTCAAGTAGGTTGAAAATTGCTAGGAAAACTGTATGTATGACAAAGCCATAAAGTTTCTACCTGACCTGCTTCGTTTCATTGTCATGCTACATGGAAGAGTGCCTTCTGGGTTCTGTGTTTGGCACTTCACAAATGGTCAATTTATTGGGTGGTACAACTATTGTTATTATTGCTATTCTGGATGGCCCACCAATATGGGCCAAATTTTCTAAATCCCAAATTAGGAACTTTTGGTGTAAGATCTGCACAGTATTTTGAGATGGAGAACAAAATAGATTATTTCCATTCAAGATAGTCTGGAGAATTCCAAACAGTGGGTAGCCCTTCTCATGGGCCAACCATTGACAAAACACTCTAACACTTAGCAATGAAACTTACTCAAGTTCCCATATCTTTGGGGATCTAGCTGGTTCAGCCAGTAAATGCAAATGAATCTGTGTTGTGTTCAATTCGCAAACACACAGTAAGCATCTAAATGTAAAACAATGAGTTAAGTGTTGTGAGGAGGGGAAGAAAAGGATGGCTCTGTCCCTCAAAAGTTAAATCATCCAATAGTGGGGACACAGATATACAGATAACTCTAGTCTAAGGCAGACCACAGCAAGTGACCCCGAGATAAAAAAAAAAAAAATGAAAGAAAGAGAGAAAGAAAAGAAAAAGAAGAGGATTAAGAAGGGAGGGAGAGAAGGTGAGAACCCTGGGATTGTGGGAGAGCAATTCCTGTAGGGAAGGGTGTCCTCATGATAAGTGCAGTAGGGAAGGGTGGGAGGGTGCAGGCAGAAGCACAGATTTACTATTAGTCATTAAAAATACCTGACCTCTGAGGCTTTGGATGTCAGTTTAAGATATTTAAATTGATTCGGGTCCAGCAGATAGTGAGTAGTCTCATGAAGGCAGCTCAAAGAGAAAAGCCAATACATAGTGAAGAGAATGACCATGGTCCTAGTTCAGATTCACACAGTGCCCAAAGAGTTTCATTTTTCCTGCTTTTACAGACCTTTCAGGAGCCTTACTTCCTGGTCAAGATGAACTTGTCCTTGAACAACTAATTAGTGCTAATGTGCTAGAAGAGGTTAATAGATTCATAGTTCTACAAGTCTCTCGGGGGACAATCTTGGACTGGATGGTGAAATTTTAGTTTGGTGATCAGTGAGGGGACAGCTTTGAGCACACAAACATTTCCTGGGCCCTCATCTCTGGTGATGGAGGCCCATTTCTTTGCTTGTATGCAGAGCTACCTCCAAGACAAAAATTCCCCGTGCCCCCCCCACCCCTCCTATAGCCACACTACCATTAGCACAAAAAGCTTTCTTCCACTCCTTCAAAAGGTAGGCAGACAGCAGAGCATGCAGATAGAATACTCCACATATCTGGTTTAGCTTGTCAAAATCCCAAGATGAGAAATAACATTACTTCTGCAGCATAAGAGACTAGAGTTTTCTTGAGTTGCTTCTTTCATTGCAAACATGGCAGAGTTTGAAACCAAAGATGTCAGCACCTACTCAGGGGCTGTTTGAGCTAACAGAGATACTCACAGCACTAAAAAATGAAGAATTTGATACTCACAGCACTAAAAAATGAAGAATTTGATACTAGGTCAATAGTATGGTGAAGGGTAGAACTGGACTTTTGTAATAAGTACACGTGCTGATTTTTAATGACACACACCTGAAACTATAATTATAATGCAATGCTACTTCAATGCAAAAACAAAAAAAAAGAGAGTGAGAAATGAAGAGTTTGGAGAATCTGAACAATGTGGTAGAGGAGCAGTGGCTGCCATGCAGGGTAGCTGGCTTCAGACATGGATTTAAGAGCATATCTGGCCCAGTTTACCCTAGGTCTTCTGGAATCACTAAGTAATCTTCTGATTTGCATTGCTTCCAAATTAGCTCTTCTGTCAAAAAGGAAAATTCATTTTCATTTTTTCAACAAATGTGTTGATCACCTATTACATTGAGATCGTTACTGACTTAAAAAGGCCCTAATCTGTAGTATCTCGGTGTGCTGAACATGAATATAAAACCTGAACATTTTTTATTAGCTCTCTTTTTGAAGATATTTCATATAACTTATTTTATATGTTTCACTGTGTAAATTTACCCAGTAGGACTGCAATAGCATCCTAAATCAGCCTAAAATGATGTAATAATGCATCGCATTGCATAATACCATCATGTACACATCATCCAGAGTTGATTGCATCATTTTCTGATGCAATGCAATACTACTGCCAGGCAGCTGCTGAAGTAAGCTGACGTCAGCAGTGCACTAGATAAAGCCCTGTCGGAAAGGTTGAGCACTGAAAATATTTCAGACTTTGTGAAAGACAGTTTAAGCTACTGTTCCATAGAACTGTTACTATTTTATCCATTTAGGAACAATACAGAACAGTAATGCCTCAAAAGTGCGTTCATAGCGTGGACAATTTCTGCTCTATTTGTGGGGAAGTGACATTTGCCAACCAGAAGAAAAGTGTCACTTCTCAAGTGAAGAAGGCTTGTCACCTTTACTTCAAATGCAAGGTTGGTGACCAAGACAAGCGTTGGGCCCCGCATATGTGCTGTGCTACATGTACAACACAGCTTTCACAGTGGTTCAGTGGCAAAAGACCATCAATGTCGTTTGCAGTCCCCATGGTGTGGAGAGAGCCAAGCAACCACATAAAAGACTGTTACTTCTGCTTGGTTCTTCCTCTTTCCGGCAGAATAACGAAGCAAAAGAAGATGAGAAGAGTCTACCCAAACATTTCGTCTGCATTGAGACCAGTTCCACATGGTGAAGGACTTCCTATTCCAGAACCTCCAGCAGAATATTCTCTTGATTCATCTGATGAGGACAAGGGTGAGCCGACCTGTTCTTCTCCTGCTCCATCAGCATGCAGTGATCCAGGATGTCACAGTGGTGCATCATCAACCCCACACAGACTAACACAGGAAGAACTAAATGACCTGGTTTGTGATTTGGACTTATCCAAGAACCGGCAGAATTGCTAGGATCAAGACTCTAACAATGGAGGGCCTCCCCGGTGGCGCAGCGGTTAAGCGCTGCGCTCTGGAGCTGTCGGCAGCGGCGACGCGAGTTCGATGCCCTGCCGCTGCTCCCCTCAGCAGTGTATTTCTGATCTGCCTGTTCTGCTACCTGCTCTGTCTCTGGTGAACCCTCTCGCCGCCCAACGCCTCTGGCCTGCACCCCAGCTTGCATGTATAAATAAAAAAAAAAATTTTTTAAAAAGACTCTAACGATGGAATCTTCTAGAAGACGATGTCACAATTACTTTAGATTGAAAGCGCCACCAGCAGTTGGAGCCTTTCTTCAGAAAGGAAAGTACGCTGCAATTCTGTTCCAATATTGAGAGCCTAATGAATGCCTTAGAAATCATTCATGACCCACAAGAATGGAGACTATTTCTAGACTCTTCAAAACTGAGTCTTAACGCTGTGCTTTTGCACAATGGAAACCGTCTTCCATCTATTCCAGTAGCGCATGCTGTCCACATGAAAGAGACATACGATAACTTAAAGCAGCTACTGAATTCCATTGAGTATAACAAGTAGAGCTGGCACGTCTGTGGTGATTTGAAGCTAGTTGCCCTTTTAATGGGACTGCAGCAGGGATATTCAAAATACATGTGTTTCCTATGTGAGTGGGATAGCCGAGCAAGTGAATTGCACTACTTGCGGAAGGAATGGACTCGCAGACAAAACATAGCAGTTGGAGAGAAGAATATCCAGCACCCAGCTCTGATCGAGGCTCACAAAATCCTCCACAGACTAGGTTTGATGAAGAATTTCGTGAAAGCCATGGACCTGACCTCACCAGTTTTCCGATACCTGCATGAAAAATTTCCTCAACTCAGCAAAGCAAAGACTAAAGAGGGAGTTTTTGTGGGTCCTCATATTCGAGAGCTCTTCAAAGATGACTGGCTTAACAACTTGCTGCAGGGTGATGCTAAACAAGCATCACTAGGCTTTTCGCCCAGTGTCTACAAACTTTCTTGGGAATGTTAGGGCAGAAAACTACAAGGAACTAGTAGAAGACATGCTGATGCAGTATCAGAAACTTGGCTGCAATATGTCTCCAAAGATCCACTTCCTTCATTCCCATCTGGATTTCTTCCCTGAAAACTGTGGTGTGGTTAGTGATGAACATGGCGAACATTTTCATCAAGACATCGCATCAATGAAACAAAGATACCAGGGAAAATAGTCCACTACAATGCTGGCTGACTACTGCTGGACACTCCCCAGAGATGCTCCTGAACAGCTGTCTAAAAGACAAGCGAAGAAATCTAAGAAGTAGTCTATGGGAACATGGGGGACTATAGTGATGGCTCCACGGGTGAACAGGTGGTGGGTAACTTATGGGGGCCACACAATAATGTAAAAGATATGAATAACAAAAATTAAAAAAAGTAGTCTGTGACTTGATTTTTTACAGGTATTAACCATAGGCCTATTACTATTGGCATGCATTTCATGACATAAACATCAATTTATTGCAGATTACAAAAAAAACTACAGCCAAAATTAGAATTTGACTGTCATATTTGTGTTGAGTACATACAAATTGATAGGAAATGACTAATTTTATTTCAGTAACATGACTTTTGTAAAAATTTGTTGACCAGTGTATCAGCCAGAATGAAAGATAGTTTATTGATGCTAAAAAAAAATAGAAAGAACAGGCCCCAAATGGAGGCTTCAGTTCTGGTCCCACCCAGATTTAACAGCTAATCTCATTGCAGTTTCAACCTCTCGCAAAAGTGCAATCCTAACCAATCAATCAGGAGCTCCCTCATCAGCACCAGTGAGGCAATCTCCATACTAAGAACCCCACCTCTGTCTTCCCCCAAAGGAGGTAGTTTTACCAGAAATAATCTTCTTTTGCTAGTAGCTTTGTCCCACCCTATGTCTGTAAATACCCACTTTGTGTAACCCCTTGCAATATCTAGAGAGATGCTACCTGATCCATGAATCATTTAATAAAACCAATCAGATCTCTGAATGTGTGAATGTTGCTTCTTAATAGTTTTGGTGGTGATGGTGGGGTTCAAAGAAACAGGCATGTTGGGACTCCCTGGTGGCGAAATGGGTTGGGTCTCAGCCTAGGAGGCTGTCCGCAGCCACTGCAGCACAAGTTCACTCCCAGGCCGGGGAGATTCCTACATGGTGCAACAGATCTCTCCTGCCTCACCAGCTGCTCCCCTCAGCAGTGTACTTCAGTCGATCTGCCTGTTCTGCTCCCCACTCTGTCTCTGGTGAATCCTCTCACCACCCCATACTGTTACAGGGCAACCCCGATATACAATGGGGAGCCTGACTGTGGGTTCTCACCTGTGTGCTTGAAAAGGACTTTAATAAAATCAATTGCAGGCACTCACAAAAAGGTTAATAAAAGTTTTATTTACAAAAGGAAGGGAAATAAAAAAATGAATAACTCAGGGACAAAAGAGAAGAGAGAGAGAGAGGGAAATCTGCAGATACATCATACCAGATCCGAAGAGCTGGAAACCCCCACTGGCAGGTTGTAGCCTGGCAAGAAGCCAAGAGACCCCCAAGGTCCAGAAGTCTGGCTACTTAACTCTACCCTTGAGTTCCCAGTAATCCTCTCTTCAGGATGATGATGGAATAAAGGGATTAGTAGCCCTTAGTGTCCTGGATCTCTTTGGTCTGAGGTGGGGTCCATAAACCTATCTGTGGAGTTTGTTGCAGATATCCTTTTTCCCCCAACAGTACCTCTGGCCTGCACGCCAGTTCTTGCATGCATAAATAAATAAATCTTTAAAAAAAAAAAAAGAAACGGATATTACCCAGGTGGTATTGGAGAGCCTTAATGAATTCTGTATTTCTCCTGTTTCTGAGGGCCATGTCTAAGTGATGGAAACTTAGAGTAAAAAAATTTAGGATCGAAGGTATCACAAGGACAAACACCAGAGGTAGGGGTAGGGTTGATAAATAAATCTTAACTAAACCAGCTCTGTAAGGTTCCAGGAATCTAAGGTAGGGCCAGAAAAGATTATCAGTCAGAGGTGGGAGCAGAGAGGATTATAGATCTTAGAAGATCAACCCAATCTGACTGCAAGGCAATAATTCCCACAACAATTCCAACCAAGAATACTATAAAAGAATACACCTTGCTTTGCCAAAGTGCAGTTCTTGTTCTTTAAGACCACCCGCCTGTGTCTACGTAGGCGCCTCTCCTTTATTTTTCTTTCTCAATAAACTTGCCGTGTGCTGATGAATGGGAATATCTACTGAATTCTTTCTCAGAGGACCCAAGAACCCCTCACACTGAACCCCATCATCTAAACCCTAACATCAGTTCCCTACAATTCCACTTGGAGGTTCCTTCCCCATTTCCTGGATTCTGCGTGAGAGCTGTGGACAAGAGCTGCAGTCGCCAGTGTTTGTAATCCTTCCCCAGATTCCATGTTTGGAACTATGGAGGCAGTTATAGTCTTGGTTTGCTTGGAATCAGTCTGCAGACCCCATTCTTTGAGGTCTGCTGGCTCAGTCCTGTCCCCATTCCCTAGCTATTGCTGGGTTCCACAGTTCAGTTCTTCAGATACTGTTGGGCAACAGGAGATAAAGGCAATTGCTAAAAGAAAGTTTTGGAAGTCAAAGAGTTTAGAGTTTAGGAATTAGTCTGGCTGCAAGAAAAATCAAGTCTAGTTAAAATAAACATCTATAAAGAGTTGAGTGTACCTTGTGTTTAAGAACTCTGTAGTCCAGGAACTGCAGCTACCAAGAAAAATGACAAGATCTGACTGGATATAACCTATAATTACAATGGCCATTATGGGGACCACTTCAATCCAGCAAGACTGTTTATTTAAGAAGGGCATCTGAGAGGAAGAGTTCCTGTATTCTTGAAAGATTCACTGAAATTAAAACAAAGATGACTTATGTGGCTCTGGTTTTTTTTTTTTTTTTTCCCGAGTACTCAAGTTTTACCAATTCTCTGAACTGTCTCAGTTTTGAAGACACTATAACCCAAAGCCCCTCAAGACAGTAGCTTTAAAGATGACGCCACATGGGCCACTCTCAGGACTCAGAGATTTTCTAGTATGTAGCCCCCAGTAATTCCCTTAACAGCCGGGGGAAATTAAAATTAAAATTAACAGAAAAATCTCACCAAATCCTGGTAGATATCAAGCCACAACTCCCCCTTTAAGCCCTAGCCTGAAACTATAAATGGGACCCAGGGAAACCGACAGAAGCAGTTCTTTGCTGCTGCTCTCCCAGCTCTCTGCCTATCACACTCAGTAGAGACCACTACTGTTTTTTGTGATCTGAGAGCTTGGCTTGGAAGCTGGTTTAGGGACTCCCACATTTGGCTGACAGTAACGTGGGTAGAACTCTATTTGCAGTTAGGGTCCATTGCCACATCACAGGAATCATGCAAGTCTTTCTTTTGGTGTCTTAGGGACTGACTCTAGATCTTGAGAGAATAATCTTTAGTAACCTCTTAGCAAATGTCTACCATTTGAAATATTTATCATTCCAACTAAAAGGGGAATTATTGGGTTGTCAGAAAAGTCATGACGCATTTTTTCATAGAAAATATTAAAAAAAAATCATGACTTTTCCAACAGCCCAATATTTAAAAATTATTAGACAAGTCTTAAATGTCCTCTCCAAGATGTAGTCTCAGAGCTCTGTTCATTGTTTGCATGTTGTGTGTGTTCCTCCATGTATGGTTCTGTATGTGACAATTTTTACCTCCAGATGCTATTATCAGAAATTAAGTTTTCATTCGCCTAGGACTGAATCACTAAATATGAATTAAATCTTTCTAAAACTCTTAAATTTTTGTTAAAAATAAGCTGAATTTAAGTGATTATAACGATTGGTAAGTTAAGGTTAAAATCTGTTGGTTTGATAAAGTAGGCATGTTTTCAGAATTCACAATTTACTTGTGTTTATTACAGAGATGTAAATGGGACAAAAGTTATTTAGGTAAACTCTTCAGCAATAATTACAACTTCTCAAAAGTTTTACTAAAAATAATTTATACTCTTAGAGTTTATTTTAAGTCAAGATAAATGGTGGAAAGTCATTGGATATCTAGATCTTTTCCAAATAAGATAAAATACTAGAACTTAAATTACTAAACATAGGTTTATTTACTTCTGGTTCTTATTACAGAGGAACTAAAAATATTTAGGGATTTTGCCAATCTAACAAATGCTGTTACAGACAATTCTCTGTGGCCTGCTTCTCAGTTTTCACTAGGAATTGAGGGCTCTAAGGTTAAGAAGTCTAATTAATGCATGTAATTAATTCTACTAGAAATAATAATGGAAAAGAAAGAAATCTTGCCCTAAAGTGATTATTTAAAGGCACGGGACAAAGTCTGTATGTAAAAAGGGAAGCTATAGTTGCGTGGAAAGGAATCTCAGAAAATAAATTTTATGTATCATAAAGGTGGATGAGACTTAATAAATTTTATAAGGTTTTAATAAATAAGCTTTAATATCAATAGTGTACTTATATAAAAAATAAAAACCTCAGTTTTCTTTCATCTGTTAAATGGACAAATTTATGTGCTCTAGATATTTCAAAAGCTTTTTCTTACCTTTTAAGTAACCTGGCTAGAAAGCAAAGATGTGTGTTATCAAAATAATTTTAAGTGGTTCATGTCATTTTTAAACCATGTAAACTTTTATACTTGTTTTTAAAACTTTCATTGTTGCTTCAGTTAAATGAATGAATAAGTATTATTTCATAATGATCTGTGAACCCTTTGGTCAAGTGCCCAAAACCTTTTGGTATTTTTGACAAACTTCCCTGAATAGAGTTCTAAATGCTATCTTTTTGACCTTATACTGAGAATTTGCAGAGGACCCCTGGAACTTCTAAGAATTTTGTGTTCTCTCCTTATAAAAAGAGAATGATTAAAATAACTGGACTTATTTGACATGAAATATTACATGGGAGATCATTGTCAAATAAGAAACAATACTGTCCCCCTTATATTGTGTCCGATGAAAGTTAATATAAGTGTTGTAGAAATTATATAAATTTCCTAGAAGTCTCATATCTCCTGGTACAATGTTATTACATGTAATTATGTCACGAAACAACAAAATGCTCTTGTCACTCACATTGTATTAACTCTCATCATATCTTTAATCTTGGCCATTCTTCAGCCTTTTGCTGTTGGCAAATGGTTATCATTTTGGCAAAGGTACCAAAGTACTTGACCTTCAAGAAGATGCATGAAAAGGACTTTGACAAGTACTTTAAAATACAGGTTTCTGAGTACTTTAAGATCATAAAACTGACCCGGATTAAGAAGATGTTGTTTCCTATTACAGCAATTTGGCAAAGTATACTAGGTTCTGTCTTCCAGGTTTGTTACCTGTCTGCAACCTGGACTGGATTCTGATTCCTTCCAGTTTCCTCAGATATCTTGTTACAACTCTCCAAACTAATGTTTCCAATTCTCTCCAGCTCCTCTGATTTGGCATCACTGAGAACAAAGGCTGCCCCTGAAGGAATCCTCTTGGAAGGAAATATACCTGGTCCTCCACACTACCCAAATGGTAGCCAAACTTAAGAGACTCTGAAATTTGTATATACTCACACCTAAAAAAGGCACCGTCTGATATCTGGCCCAGTACTGATACTGGAAGCCTACAAACCAATGAGAAACAGAAGTAGCTGACAGGGACGCAGAATGCTTCCACTCAATAAACTGGATAAAGACATCATACATTAACTCCTTTTCTCCCTTTTTTCTTTGTTTTACTTTGGCACTGGCCTAGCAAATAATGTCTGAATCCCTTAGGCCCTTCCTAAAGGGAGAGAATGTCTCAGATTGTCGGACTTTCCATCATGTTGATTCTGTAGTTCTGCCTAACACAACCTTTTCCTGATTTTCAATGCTTCAGTTCTCTGAAACCAACTGTAGAGTAAATGAAAAGTCATCAGGATTTTCCAACCTACCACCATTAGACTTAATGATAGACCACTATGGTCCTACACTGGTGCCTGACGGCAGCACCTGGAGTAGAGTATGGGCGTGCGTGAGTGGGCACACCTGGGCTTGGAGGCTGAAGATATAAAAAGCAGAAGCGGCAGAAGAAGCAGTAGCAGGAGGGAACAGTGCATGTCGGTGGAGGATGGTGTGGCGGGGTACAGCAGAGAGAACACGAGAGAACGCCAGAGAGCCCAGAAAGAGTAAAGATTCGCCCGGGGCTGGGAGGACTGCCAACTCCCCACCCCTTCCACCCCCAGCCTGCCCTGTACCGGTTGCCTCACTGCAGAAAGATCATTAAAAGCTTGAAAAAGCCACTGAGGGCTCCAGGATTCCTCCTTTACCCGTCTGCTTAAATCATAGGGAACCTACCTGGCGCCATGCTGGCACTACACCAACTCAACCCCTCTATTGTATCAGACTCGCAAGCCCTAGGATTCCACCTCCCTGACTCTGGTCAACAACCCAAACCAAGAGAAATTTGTGTCCCAGCACTATACAAAGAAAGGGATACAGGCAAGGGTAAACAGAATAAAGCCACCTGTGTAAGCAACAGATCCTTCAATTTTACAGGCCTCCGTAGCTGTAACAGCTCCTAAATACTTGCAGATATTGCAGAATCTGCAGCTCAAGCTGCCCAACACAAATGCTTAGACTCTCTGACCAAAGTTGATATAGACCTTGGTTGTCAGGAGATATCTGTGATATAAGCTACTCCATGTGTTACACCTGGATTTATACTTCTAGAGAACTTGAAACTCAGTTATGTAAGATCACTGAGTAAGCCGTTTGACTTAAAGAGACGACTCCTTTAACAGGGTCTTTTTCTGGTTGAGTTGGGTGTTGGGGACCCTGACTCTGAAGCATACATACTCCAAGCAACTGGAGATTATCCTGTCATAATTTTAGTAGTACCCCAATTGAGTTGCGTTCTCTCAAAAGGCGTAAGTGCGTGTTAGTAGCCACTGGTGGAGTCAGTCATCTTGGGACCATATCACCCACCATTTTATTTCTAAGTCCCAAAGTTACGGCTTGGAGGAAGTCAGAAGCCAATCCTTGGCATTCCACCGGAGTAAAAAGGAGCAGGATGGGGAAGGAAGGGGCAGTGGTACAAGAACTAGAAAGGAGGGTTGAGGACTAATTTCAAAGACTTCTGAGGCCATGCCAACAAAGTGCCACTTGTCTCATAAGCATAGAATTGTTTATCAACTTGTTTCATTTTCAACTTGGTGCATAAAGGCCATATTAAAGCCTGAATGCAAACTGTTGATGTGATGATTTGCCAAACAATCTTAACCACCTCCCCCACATACACACACAGTACAGGACGGGGGCGGGGCACACTAGTTCCAAAACCCCACAGAAATGATGAGCCGCACTTTATCTCATCAACTTTCATCTAAATTAATGGAATATGGCTTCTTGTTCCCCTTTACCTTTAAATTTACTTTTGACTCTCTATGTACTTGAGATTGGGATTCCAACAAGGAGGTGATACATCTCAGCCCACATTCAAGACAGGAACTCCATTCTCAAGTCTCAATTCCAAGATAAATATGTGATTCCTGCCACGTACTTAGCTCTGAAAATCCATAAGTAAAATGGCTCATGCAATGCACTGCCAGAGGTGTAATTAAACTTCAAAGAGTATCAATTGCATCGTGTTCAGAAAAGTGTAGAAAAAGAAAAGCATTAAAAAAAAAAAAACCACCACCTAAGTGCATCTTTGGGAGAAGGGAAATAAACTAAAGTGCTCTCCTGGGCACTGAGTTGCTCGAGTTGACCTTCTGTTCGGCTGCATTAGAAAAGGGAGAGTGTGCGTGTGGCTAGTCATTTCCAGGTAGAGTCTTTATAAAAAGACACAAGCTAGGATTCAAGCTACCAGCAAGCCTCCAAGCAAAAGATGTTATAAATGTGAAATAACATGAGCCAATTAAAAAATAAACTTTTTACCAGATGCTAATATTATTAGTGTTTTTCAGGTCATGTTTGTTGGGAAAAGGTTACGAGCAAATCTTTCTGCTCCATGACCTTGGGGAAAGTTTCCTCTCTAAGCCTCAGTTTCCTCCACTATAAAATAGAGACAGGCAGTACCTTAAAAACTTATGGCAACTCTTATATATATAAGTCATTCCACCGGAAAACCTGGGACTCAGATTGGCGTTTACTAAATAGTCCATACTTACTAACACTTCTGTTTGCGATTATTCCCACCAGGAGCCAGGGTCTCTAGCTGTGCCCAAGCCACAGGGTTTGCTTTGCCAAGACAGACTCTGTCATGTGCTTAAAATACCTGTCTCTCACCTCAACTAGCGTCTTTAAAAGATAGGTTGTTAAATACTTAGATAAGAGAGTGTGGGTGAATCAGGTAGTAAAAAATCAAATTAAAGTCAAGGGTATCTCCTTCATATATGAAAGACAGCATGGATTATGAAATAATATGGATTTTTAAGGAAGAATCATGCTAGTAGAGTCTCCATTTCAAACTTACTTAAATAAAGGTATGGCAAGCAGAAAAGAAACATATATTAATTGCCCATCAAAATCCCAAACGTCACTATGCTGAAAATCCAGGTTACTTAGAATAAAATTGATATCATCTTTCTAAAGTCAGAAATCCTAGGGAAAATGAACACAACTTTTAAAAATGGAAGGGGAAAAAAAAACCTTACCAAGGCAAAAAAAGAAAACTGAGCCTGTTCCTTTTATACCTGCCCATAACTGCCCAGGCTTGTTTAACATTAAAATACTGTGTAAAAAAAAAAAAAGTCCAATCGAGTTTCACAGACTAATCTGTGTGACTTCTAAAAAGGCTTCCAAATTTGGTTTGTCAAACAGTTTGCAGTTTGACTTCTGACTTTATATTTTGCCACTCAAAATTATAATAATTGTTCAAATATAAGGAAAGGGAGAGGCAAAGTCTTGCCCTTAACTTTTCCTGGCTCTCTTGTTTGCTTGAAGTAAGACTCTATTTAATACCTTCAGAATTTGCTCTTGCCTTGAAGCAACAGACAAGTGTGTGCCGTGCTGTTCTAAATATGGGAACAGCTAGTACAAATAGAAGATTGAAGATTTGCTTTGAAGCTGATGTTGCCAATGCCCAGCCTCTCCCAAACGCTGGCAGCAAGCAGCAGGCAGCAGGCAGCCAGGCCATGCAGGGTAAGAGCTCCCTGCTTTTAACCGCTAACATATTAATTCTGGGCTGTGTCTGGTTAGACTGAAGGTCAGGAATCTGATTTTGACCTTCGTACTAATGGGAACCCCCAAGAATCCTGAGAGTGGTGAAATGAGTGTTGTAATAGGACTAATAATTATTAATGATGGTAATGTCCCAGGTTTCTTGTTTTGGTGCTTTTTATCTGCCAAAGGTTTCAAATCACTTCACACACCAAATTGTCTCACCCACTGTTGACCTGTAACCAACTCAGGCATAGAATATTGTCCTGTTGTCAAGAACACAGCCATACACTAAGCCTGTTTAAGCATGAACTGAAGGAAGATACCCATTGAAAATTTAAGTGTAAATTTTAGGTAAGCAGGTTATAATTAACCACTTGAAATGAAGCCAAGAAATGAAGTTTAATACCTTTCTTTTGTGAAAAGCACCCAGGCAACTTTCCCAACCATAAACAGGTCTCAGATTTTCATCTCCTCTAACTCAGTTTCTCAGCCTCAGCACTATTGACGCTGTGAGCTGGATAACTTTTTGTTAAGAGGTGGAGTGCTGTCCTGTACACTGTAGATGTCACCACCTACCACATGCCAATAAGTAACATGTGTGTGCACAGTTCTGAAAACTGGAAATGTCTTCAGACAGCGACGGATGTCTTTTGGGGGCAAAATTGTCCTCAATTAAAAAATCACTGCTTTCACATATTTTCAAGGCAGGTTAGAAACTACTGAATTGCCAGAAACTTGAAAGATTCTTCATGAAAGAGGGACACTTACTGCATAGAGTTCTTAGGATTCTAAGAAACTTCAACTATGATTAAGGGCTGAAATTAGGGCCCCCTACCTGCCACCATATTCCCCCAAACCCCCACATACACACCAAAGAAATAATACAACTCTACATTATCAAATGCTGCTCTACCCCAAAAAAGATCTCTTTTGGCACGTAACTTTCCCCAAAGTGGCTGCTATAGGTTATAACAGGATGGCGCTGTGACAGCTTCTGCATTCCCTGTGCCCATCTGCCTCTCAGACTTCCAGGGAGCAGAGATCCTCTCCTCTGGAATCTACAAGCAAGCAGCTGCCTGACAGCTGAACAGAGGCCTGTATCTAATCACCTGAAGGGACAGTGACAACCCCATCCCCTCTCTGACCACAACCTATTGCTGACAGCTTCTCACTCCCCACATGGCACCCACAAAACTTCCTGGGACCTCAACTCCACATGTGTGCCAGCTGCAGAGTGGCTTTCAAAGTTTTTTCACCACAACTAATCAGAAGGAATATATATGGAAACACACAAACATGCATTAATTTTTTAAACTCCTTATTTTGAACAAATTTTAGACATCCAGAGAAAGTATAAATGCAATGTGGGGCATTTCCATACATTCCTTGCTATGGTCTGAATAATTGTGTTCTCTCCAAAATTCGTATGTTGAAATCCTTACACGCAATGTGATGGTATTAGAAAGTTTGGTCTTAAAGGTTATTAGGTCATGAGGGTGGAGCTCTCATAAAAGGGGTTAGTGCTATTACAAGAGGCCACAGGAAGCCCCCTCATCCCTTCAGCCATGTAAGGACATAGCAAGGTGCCATCTGTGAATCAGGCACTGAATCTGCTGAACCATGATTTCAAAACAATGAGAAATAAAACTCTGTTGTTTATAAGTCACCTAGTCTGAGGTATTTTTTATAGCAGCCTAAATGGAACAAGACCCCCGCTTCCAGCTTCCCCTAGTGTTAATATCTCTTATAACCATTGTGCAATTATCAAAACCAGGAACTTAACATCAGTGCAATACTATTAACCAAACTAAAGACACCAGTATACCACTAATGTCCATTTCTGTTCCAAGAGCCTATCCAGAATACCATATTGCATTTAGTTGTTATTTTGGCTTAATCTCCTGAGGCTGTATTTTCTTGACTTATGACACAAAAGTGACTTGACATTTTTTAAGATTATTAATTAGTTATTCGCCCTCCCTTTCAGATGACCTGGTGCTTTTCATAATTGCACTGAAGTTATACATCTTTGGCAAGAATGTCACAGAAAGGGTGCTGTATCACCCCAAAATAGGTACCTTAAATAGAAGTTTCATGAAACTATCTTTGCTATGTGAGATAGGTGCAGACATTTTCTATCATTATTTTAAATGCTAGTTTCACAACCACATTGTCTCACAACCCTTTAATGGGTTTGAAAACATTGCCCAAGGCCAGCTAATGTCGGAGGCCTTCTCCCTCCCTCCAGTTCTTTACAGAACCTCTCCTTTTCTGGATGTTTCACTGGATATTCTTTCCTCCTGTCTGGCTACTTCTTCCCTGTCTCCCCTCTTCTTGTCTCCCCTCTTCTGTCTGTTCATGTGTTCATACATATTTTCTTAGTGAGCTGACCCGCTCCTTTCATTTCAACTCTCCCCTCCATACAGATGACCCCATCTCTGCTCTCCCACCTGTTTCAGGCTCTGCCTTCCGGCTGCCCTCAGGAATTTCTATGTGGATGCCCTGAGGCACACTAAACTCAACAGGACCAAAATGATATTTTAGCTCTCTCTCCCTCACAAACTGATTCCTCTTCCCCACATCTTGTACCTGTCAGTGGTATGCCCTGATGTCACCCCATTACATGCACTAAGTTCCATTTTCACAGCCCTGCACCTGGAATACCACCCAGCCAACTGCTCTTTCCTCCATCTGCTAATCCAGGGGTCCTCAAACTTGAGAAAACTACCGAGAGGGCTTGTGGAAGCCTACTACTCTGTTAGGACCACCCCAACAGACTATGATTCAGGCTAAGTAAAGGCCCCAAGTTTGCATTTCTAGTAAGTTCCCAGGTGAGCCTGATGCTAGGTTGAGAACCACTGCTCTAGTGATCCCTGAGGCAAATTCCAGACTCTGCATTCCTGGGCTTCGAGGAGAAGCAGCGGTTCCCTGTGAGCCACAGGGGCACCATTCTACCTACTTGGCCTAATCAGCAGCTTCTCTCCGCAAGTCAGTGTTTCCCGGGTGCAAAACGCCCTGTCCATCCCCTTACCTTCAAATGACTTGAGTCCAGACCAGCAGCCACAAGAAAGCTTCTTCCTTCTCCAGTCTTCATGGGGTTCTTTCTCCTGGTATTTGGTGGCCATGAAAGTTGATGACTACAATGTCCAGGTTAGCCCTGCCTCTCCACTAGCTGTGTTCCCAAGGTGCCAGCTTCATAGTATGTTGGTCTTTTCTCACTACACTGAGTTTGCTTCTTTCACTGTGATTTCTCAAATATCCAGTTTTCACCTTGCACACTCTTCTATACACGCGCAGGTACATGCACAGAGGCGTGCACACACACGTGCAAGCAGTTGTTTAGGGGCACTGCCTGAAGCAGTTAAGTCAAATAAATCTAATGAGGCGCTGCTCTCTCTTTCAAGGATCAACTGATTACAGAGGGGAAATAGCAATAGGTGTGCAGGCCCTGGCTGCCTGAAGATGTCGACATCCAGAGGAGCCAAGGCAAAGGGTACATTTGGGCTCCCCTATATGTAAACATATGTCTGTTTCAAAATCCCTCAAAGAACATCCAGAGACGAGATCACGTTGTGGCCTTCAAAGTCGAATCAAGAACTGACTTGCAAAGAAGTCGGTTTTGTGCCAGCGAAGCTGCCTGGGCCGCGCGGGCCTCTCGGCCTTCCTGGGCCTAGTCTGCGGAGCAAGGGCCGGCGGTGACCCGCACTCCCGCCATCCACCGGCAGGTGTCTCCTTCCTGGCTGTGGAGCCTATTGTGAGTTCACCAAATGGAGGCCCCGGGAGGAGGCGGAGGCAGCAGCGGGTGGGCGGGGAGCCGCGCCTCCCGCCGCTCGCGTCACTGTTCTTCCCGGCCACGGCTCAGAAGCACTTGGTAGTTGCGCGGGATCCGGCGGGAGCGAGAGGACCTGCCTAGTCACGTGGGGGAGGAAATGCCTTCCTGGCTCCCAAACCTGCCGGCTCTTGTTTCTGGAGCTTTCATGGCTCGACGAGCGAGACCAGGAGCGCTTGGTCACGTCTGAAACCTAAAGCCCTCGGTCCGTGCAGGATGGTGGCCCTGGGAAAGTTTGTCTCCTTTCCCCTTCTTTCTCGTTACCGTCTCAGAAAGCGGTGGAAAGGGGGCCTGCCGCCCTAACGCCTGTTCTCTTTCGGGAACTTAGGTTTCCTAACATTTTGTTTTGAAAGAGACCCATTTATTGGGTAATAACAGGCAGGATAGGCGCAAGGCAGGCTAGGGGAGCTCACTTTACTCTTTAATAAATGTTTATGATCATCTCTGGGGTGCGATTAGGTGGTGAGTGGGGACTCAGACCTTGCCCTCACCCAGACCACTGAAGGAAGTGTTTTCAGGTGACACGATGCCCATTTCAGGTGATCCAGTGCCCATTACTCCAACACCAGGCGGTGGAAGAGGAAAACCGCTCTCATGCCAAAGTATGCAATCTGTGCTTTGGTTAGAAGAGAGTTATTGCAGGCTTCTGTTTCTTTGGACCTTTTAACCTCATTTAATAGTTACAAAAAACCTTTACTGAGAACGGACTTTGGGACTAGGGCGTTCTCCGTTCCAGGATACAATGGTAACAAGATGTGTCCCTCTCCGTGTCCTTAGGGAGCTTGAGGGGACTGTAGGCTAGTAAAGCATAATCAAGCAATTGCAGTGGTTTGGGACCTGGTGGGTATTTGTCTTGATTGCACTGATTTACACTGTAGGGCACAAGAAGAAAGGGCACCCAAAGGCCAACCCAAACAGTGTGGAAAACCCACAGTTTTCCCCTAGGAAAACCACCATCTAGTGCTGATGCCCAGGGAGCAAATGGTTGCCCCGTGTCCCCTGAGGAAGTAAGAGAAGCATCACAATATCTGATTTGGAGTCTGCTTTGGCTTCACAGATGCCATTTGTCTACAAATTCCTGGGAAGTACCTAAGAACTAGTGGTGCCACTCAAAGACCTTCACTTCTCATGAAGCTGTCTTTTTTTTTTTTTGATTTGTTTATGCATACAAGAACTGGAATGTAGGCGAGAGGGTGTGTGTGTGTGTGTGTGTGTGTGTGTGTGTGTGTATTCACCAGAGACAATGGGGAGCAGAACAGGCGGATCTACTGAAAAAACACTGAGGGGAGCAGGAGGCCAGGCAGGAGAGGTCTGCTGAGCCATGTGGGTTAGCACCCTGGCCCAGCTCTGCAGCGGCTGCTGATAGCTTGATATCGCTGAGACTTTAACCCCTGTGCCAGCAGGGAGGCCCAACTTTCACTCCTCTCTCTGCTGTTATGTAGCTCAGTTTTTGTTAGTGCTTTAATGTGCTGAAGTTATGGTTGGGCTTTTTTGATTGCTTTTTGAAATAACTTCTGAAATTTCAGAATCCCAGGAAGGACTTTTCTACTTATTAGGTTAGCAGGACAGTAGTTGTGGGATTCCAGTGTTTACAGGCAGCAAAAACCTGATCACATGGCCAGAGAGACAGTCACAAATTCCCATGCCACACTTTCAGGCTGTATCTCTCTGCTCTTGTCCAGCTTCAACACTGTGGGAGTAAGTCAGATCTGGAGACATAACCTAGAAGATTCCTGGAGTCCCTCCACACTGATATTTTGTGCCTTTTCCTCACAGTGAGAAACACAAGTCCTACAATTTTTTGTTGCTAGTTTTAATTTATGAAAAATACACGGACATGTGGGTTCAGTGTACTCTGAGCTCTGAGCTCAACATTTAGTGTTATTTCCAAAAAGAAAACCTTTGTCTCATTGAAAAGCATATCAGTCTTATGTATTCATTTGTCTGTCTGTCCATACCAGGATAATTCCTGACTACCTAAACTGCCCTGTTAGTTACAATGGGGCAATTCATTTCCTTTCTTGACTGTTTAGTGCCAAAATCGTTCTCCTTGAGACAGATGCCATGTCCTATCTAGAGAGATACTCAGAAAGCAACATTTATGATTACATATAAGGGTGGTGAGACACTGGACATGTGAATAAGGAAACTTAGGTACATTTTGATCATTTATAGGATGCTCTTAGGAGCTCCCATGAAATCAAATTTTTCTCCTCTACGTCTTATATATTCCAAACCAAGTTTCAGAAAATGGGCATCATTTCTACAAATTGAATACCATTACCACATTCAAAATATTAAAAATATGTTCACATAGAAAAACTATTTCAGTAGGCCAGATCAAAAGTGTTTTAACAAAGAAAAAGTGACCTGATCTATGGCAATTTCAAAAAATTGGGGAATGAAAAAACTCTTATGTATCATCTAACTTAGACTCCAAACAATACTCCTGACAAGTAGCTTCCTCACATCTGAGGAAACATGGGCAGGTAGGGTCCGAGTGTCCCACCCTTTCCAACTCAGAACTATTTCTTCACACAAAGCCTGAGAGTCCCCAAACCCCCCTCCTCAAGCATCCAGTCCTTCCCAGCCTGGCCATGCAGCTTCTTTCAAAATTAGCTTCTATGCTATTGGATGTGACTTAGAGACTTTCTTTGTAGATTTGCAGTACAACCTTATATTTCATTCGCTGAGTTGTTAAAACTGCTAATTAAGTACCTAAACTATATCAGGATGGAAGCAGGAACCAAATGGAGCCCCAAGTCCTCCTGAGACTGATGCTCTACTGAGGAGGATGAACAGTTAAACAAGCAACCTTTTAATATAATATCAAGTAATAAATACTTTAAAGGAAAAGTGAAGTATAGAGACTGGGAAATGGGCTTGCTTCTTTTGGAGATAAGTGGGGTGCCCAATTCAGAGGTGACATTTGAGCAAAGACCTAACCAAATTGAGGGGATGAGCCTTTGTGAACGTGGAAGGGAGGGGATAACAAAAGCCTTGCAACTGATATGCCTGATGTTTAAATATCAAGGAACCAGTGTGGTTGAAGTAGATAGTAAGGAGGGAGAATGACATCTAAGAGATTGACAGGATCATATGGCTTACTAGGGCCACATTCTGCAGAGAGCAGGGATGTGACATGATTTCAAGACCCTCCAATCTTAAGTACTTCTGTGTATATTCTAACTGGCTAAGTTCTCTGTAAGATAGTAACCTAAAACTGCCTCCAGTATCCCAGTTGAGGCCTAACTTACGGAGTAGAGCAGAACCATGCCCTCCTTCCTTCTGGACAGAATATTTCTTTTAATGCAATCTAAGACCGCTTATATTGCATTTTGGGAAGTCTTTTAATGAGTTTATTGTTTCCTTGCAGATTGCACTCTCAAACCACATTCCCCACCTCAGTTTCTTCCCACTTCTTCCTCCTGTCCCTGGCCTAATATCTACTGATACAGAGCTTCAGGAAACATCCTAGAAACCAACTGCTAACCTGCTCATAACAAGGTCTTTACAGATATATTTTACTATTTACCTCATCCTGGTTTCATTTAAATAGGCCATGTTACAAACATCCTGAACTTGTTTAGATGGCTTTTAGGGCCCAATGGTGAGATACTTTCCTATCCCTATAACTTCTACATTATTAGACTTGGCACATTGTTCCAGTCTTTAAAAATATTTTTGAGCCCTGGTTCTAGCATCCTAATGCATAAGCTGTTCCTCTCATCTTTGTCATCAACAGATTTCTTTGGGATACCACTTATAACAATGTCTTGAGTAAGGCTGAAAGTCCAGTAGCAAGCAACCAGAGACTGCCATCAAGGGCCCATTACCAAGGCTTTTTGGAAGTGGTTGTTAAACCAGCTGCAAATCAATCTAATTTGCCCTACATCTACCCTGCATTTCTCCATTCATCAATGAGGACACAATGAAAGATCTTGTCTGTTATCATGCTGAAAAATATACTACTATCTTGACCTACCAGTCCAACTATGCTGTCAAAGAAATGAAGTTCTAGTTACACCCGGAGGTTCATATTTTCTTTGGCACCTCCTTTTTACGGACTCTGGACTTTTCCTCCTGGCCTGAGACTCACCTAACATCACATACTCACACATCTAAACGCTTGCTTCCTTGTTTTCACTGTAGTTGTGTTGTTTTGTTATTGTCTTCCTAGATGTGTTATGCATGTTAACTGAGAAGTTGTGAGTCAGCTGTGATCGTTTATATCATATTTTAAGTATGCAATAAGCTGCTCATTCAGTTGATAGTTTTTGATCACTCCCCTCATGAGTCCAGTATTTCTAAAATGAAAAACCTTTTTTGTAGTACAAATAAAAATACATTCTAATGTAAATTTTTGCCTATACTGACTTTTCTCAAAACGTGATCATACCTTTAAACAGTAATAACAGACTAGGGCTGCTGCAACTTAAATCACTAGCAAATCCAATACCTGGCACATGATGTCCTCCTGCCAGGAAATTCTTTAAGCTCAAATCTTCAGACTCACTGAGATAAATAGTATTTTTTTTTAATTGATAGTTCATGTGAAGATAAACAAAAGCAGTTTCCATCTGACCCTGAATTATTTTCAAGCCATTATTGTTTCCTCTTTCACAACCTCCCAGGGATCCTGTTTCTCTTGGCCTTCAATATCTTCACAGTCAGGCCCAATACCTGGGATAGTACTAATGGCTGCTCAATAAGTATTTCTTGAACAGATAAATGAGAAATAAATGAATGTATGTGTACAAAAATGAAACTTCATTTATTCATAAAATAATTTTAGTTTCACACAGGAACAAATTTAGACATGACCAGTGTCTTCTAGAAAGGAACTTTTGGGGCAAGAGTTCTGTTGGAGGCATAAATAGTAGTAAGATTCTCGGTCAGCACTTCTCAATCTGTTTGGTCTCATTTTGGTCCTTTTACACTCTTAAAAATTGCTATGAATGCCAAAGAGTTTTGCTTATATAGGATATATCCATCAATATTTACCATATTAGAAATGAAGGAAAAATTAAATGTGTAATAATTCTTTGGAAATAATTGCATTAAATCCATAATACAGCGATATAATTACTGTTTTATGAAAATATTTTCCAACACAAAAATAAAATAGTGAGAAGAGTGATATTATTTAAGATTTTTACAAGACTCCAGGATGACTAGCATAGTAGAAGACATCTGGATCCTCATACCTGTTTCTGCATTAGATCCGTGGTAATATCACACCACCCATAGTTTTAGAAATTCCCACTATACACTACTGAGAGAATGAGAGTAAAAGAGGCAAAAAATAAAAAGTATTATTATGAAAAAAAAAAGTATTATTATGAAAATGGTTTGGCTGGGCCTCCCTGGTGGCACAGCAGGTTAAAGTGCTGTGCTATGGAGCTGTCAGCAGCGGTGACACAAGTTCGATGCCCGGCAGGGGAGATTCCTACATGGCATGGCAGACCTCTCCTGCCTCACCTGCTGCTCCCCTCTGCAGTGTATTTCCATCAGTCTGCCTGTTCTGCTCCCCACTCTGTCTCTGGTGAACCCTCTTGCCGCCCCACGCCTCTGGCCTGTACCCCAGCTTGTATGCATAAATAAATACATCTTAAAAAAAAAAGAAAGAAAGAAAATGGTTTGGCTCTGTGGCTACACTGAAAGGGTTTTGAGGACCCCAGGATTCTGTAGACTACATTTTGAGAACTATTCTAGATGGTTATACTGTTTAAATAATAATATCTGTTCAATTCATGACATTTTCTTCTCTAACTTGAATATTAGAAAGTTCAGAGCTAAGTTTAGCAATCATTTCAGGCCTGGAATTATAGTTTGTCCATCTCTTGCCACCTGTTTGCTACTTGGCTTTTTCTTCACTTTAGGGTTAGTGGCTTTTGCTCATATTTCCCCTGTGTTTTTGTTAGAAATTGCTTCCAATCCTTTCTGGAAGCAGGTTGCATGTGCGCACACAAGCGCTTGTGTGTGTGCGCGCGCTCTCTCTCTCTCTCTCTCTCTCTCTCTCTCTCTCTCTCTCTCTCTCACACACACACACACACACACACACACACACACACACTCACTTTTATTTCACTTTCAGTATCTATCTAGCTAACACAGCACATTCATGAGGAAGATCCCAGCCATGCCCTTCTCAGGGCACCACCTGTGGCTTCCCTTATTGGATCAGGTTCTCCATTTGACCCAGCCTGGGACAATCACATTCTCTCTCCTGGGAATTTGGTACTGAGGACAGCCAGTCACATGCGGCTAACCTTTTTAATAGAGGAGATGAAAGCATGGTAGTTACTGAGGGGTCATCTTCCACCAGAGATAATGAATGCTGATTGCAGAGAGACAAGCAGCAGAAACAAGGCTGGAGGAATACTGTCTGCGTTCCTCGTAGCCATCTGTCCCTGGCTTCATGAGACCCTGCTTTATGCACCTATTTCCCTGATGCTTGAGCCAGCTCAGAATTGATTACTTGCATCAAAAGGTCTTAACTATGGAAAAGACAAAGCCAGAACCATTTGAGTCTTTCTCTACAACAGGGTCCCTTAAAGAATCTTCACAGGCACTTTAGTTCTTAAACACACATGGTCTCTCTGAAGGTTTCCACCAAGCAAAAACATCTGTCCATCTAAGGCCAACTAGACTAGGAAATGGTATTTCCTCCAGCTTTCCATCCCAAGAGGGCAAAAGTACAGATGACTGGAGTTAGCAATTGTCTCTGTGGGTTAGTATTTGTTGAGGGCACACACTCAGGGACTTGAATGACAGAAATCCCCAGGTGCCAGGGAGGAGGCTGGCAATTATGCGTCCAATCACCTGCCTATTCTCCACTCTAACTCAGCACTTACAGGAGCACTGGCCCTTAATGACTGGCAGGGCGACCCACTTTTAAAAGTGCCAATTTCTAGCAGCTGGAAACAATAAACATAGAGGGAGGAGAAGACGCTGGAGGACGGATTTCTCAACTATTTTCAAAAGTTCCAAGTGCTATTGAGCTAGTGGACAGCTAGGCTGTAATGCAGCAGACCTGACACACTGCGCACCTCCTGCCTCAGAGAGACTGTGTGATGGTTAGTCAGTCAACACACCTCACTGGGCCTCAGTTTTTACAGCTGGAGAATGAGGAGGTAGAACTAGATGGGCTTTAATATCCCTTTCATCTTCAACTTTATACAATCTTTGTGAGCTGGAAAGATTTACACAGAACTTCATCTTGATTTTATTACTTGTAGTTTATCTTTTTGTGACAGAGCTAACAGCAGCCTGTGCTTGTGGAAGTGGCTCTCTCTGGGTGATTTAAGAGGTGCTGAGAGCCCAGAGTACCTCCCTCACTGTTGTGCCACAGGAGCTCCTCTGCCACTGAGCCAGACCTGGATCCCAGCATTGTAGATGGTCAAAAGGCAAATACTAACAATACCCATTGTTTCTCACAGAGCCTATTAACCTTGATTTGCCTCTGGATTCCCTAGAAATGGCACTAGGAATGGTATCCAACAGCTGATTCTTTCCATAATCAACTTCTTAAAAATAATCACCAGGAAAGGTCTGGGCACAATGCAATGGAGTGGCAAACAGGGTGGGCAGTAGAGTATGCAGAGTAGGCCACAGTAACAAAGAGATCCAAGGGCCAGATGACGAAGCACTTGTTTAGAGAGATGGACTGACAGTCCATCATAGCATTGTACCATTTTGCCTTCATTTTGACTTGCCTGCAGGAAGAATATCCCATGACCAACCTTCAGAACTTAGAGGCAGCCTGGCCTTCAGGTTCTACCATCTAGAAAAGACAAGGGAGAGTTGGCCACTTGAGGAAATGGCCCTATTCTGTTAGGGAGCATCTGCCTGGAACCACTGCAGCCCCTTCCATGGCAGGGATTCACAACTACTCCCATAGCTGGGCAGTGGAACTGTTTTCTTCTTCACTCAGGTTGATGCCTAAGGAGCCACAGGCCTACCACCACACTCATCCCCACCCCAACAAGGTTTAGGTGTCCAGTGGTGATAAAGACCATTTTGGTGGCTTCAGTTCTTAACCTATAAAAATGGAAAGAGGACAACCAGAAAGATAACATCCTAGCACTCCTATGGGGGATTTACTTATCAATATAAATGTATGAGGATCCTAAATAAATGAAACTTCCCATAGCACCCTGATGTCCATGACACAGTAGCTCAAATATCTGTTTTTGGGCCTCCCTGGTGGCACAGCGGTTCAGTGCTGCGCTGTGGAGCTGTCGGCAGCTGCATGCAAGTTCGACGCCCAGTCGGGGAGATTCCCACGTGGCATGGCAGACATCTCCTGCCTGCCTGCTGCTCCCTCAGCTGTGTATTTTCCTTGATCTGCCTGCTCTGCTCCCCACTCTGTCTCTGGTGAATCCTCTTGCCGCCCCACACCTCTGGCCTGTACCCCAGCCTGTATGCAAAAATAAATAAATCTTTAAAAAAAAAGTATCTGTTTTCTCTGCACTCCACTGGAACATGAGTAGAACATTATATTAGAAAACCAGGCTTCCAACTGACTTTCTTAGAAGTCTGGGCTTGTCAAATCTTAATCTCATTTTGGGGTGAGGGTCGGGGTGTGTTCTGGTGACACATGGATGTACAGATAATTAGTATTAAAAATAGAAACTGAAGCAAAAAACATCCTCTGTGGTATTGGGAGACCTTCTGAAAAGTAACTATGGCAGGAGGTTAACAGTACCAGGTGTGTCTTGTGTTTGCTGAGGACAAACAGGAAAGAAACACACATACTGCTGGACCACAAATGTTCCACCACCATCACCACCACTGTACCCTTCTCCTCAATCTCCAGAGTAAACACCTTAAAAAATGCCATAGAGGTCAAGAATTCCTTTGCTTCCCAGTGTTCTTCACAGTTAAGCAGATATGTGGGTGTGTGGGAAGGATCCCATTAAACCCTCACAATGAGTCTGGCTTGTCCATCCTCATTATAGTATATTTCCTTTGTAGCTTAAGAATTTGGGGGATTTAAAATAAAATCCTACTGGGTTGCCCATGGGTAACAGCCTGAGGTCCAGAAATTTCCCTAATGAGCCTCAAGGAGACTTGGGATAACTAGAGACAATAGCTCCTTAAGTGCCCACCCTGGAGAGGGCCTAGGAATTCAGAGACTCCAGCTAATGAAAGAGCTCAGTAACATCCTGGGAGTAAAGATGCACTGATTATGTGCCTGGTGAAATACAAGTGAGGGAGAACCCTGAGCACATACCCACCCAAAAACCTTCCTGCTAGTCCTCCAAAAAGGCCTCAGTTCAATCTGCTCGAGTCAAACTGATGCCCTTTTTGGAGTCTATGGACCTTG
Organism: Scalopus aquaticus; assembly: GCA_004024925.1. Taxonomy (NCBI): domain Eukaryota; kingdom Metazoa; phylum Chordata; class Mammalia; order Eulipotyphla; family Talpidae; genus Scalopus; species Scalopus aquaticus. The sequence continues at coordinate 44,418 of PVIJ01013423.1, forward strand.
AGTTAGACAATGAGTTATATCTCCTCCATCAAAACCACTGATCATAACATGAACAGTTCTTAGGTTTAAGTCCTGGGTCTGCCACTAAAAGCTATGTGGTCCTGGCCGAGCCACCTAGCCCATCCACTCATCAGAGTCCTCGAGTGTAAAATGGGAATAATATTGACGCATGCGCTCTGAATCTACTGAGTCTGCAAGGCAGGCAACAAGACCATTTGGTCATCATTTCTGGGAGCAGAAACACCATACACTTTCCTCCCCTGGCACAGCTGTCCAGGCCCCCTTATCTCACTCCTGCGCAAGCATCCAAACACGAAATTCCACTCTGAAGAACCCTCCCATCCACTAGTGCCAGCTTGATCCTCGGTTCTTTAGCCTCTCCCTCAGTCCCGGAGTGCCCCTTCATTTTCCTCTGGAAAACAAAAAGCACCGATCCTTTTATCTGGGCTGCAATTCAGAAGCAGAAACGTCCTGTAATCGACGAGAAAAGCAGAGGGCGCTGCCCCGGGGGCTCGGAGCCTGGAGGCACCCGCCTTTAAGAACGCGCTACGCTTTCCGGGCGCAGAGAGCTTGGAGAGCCCAAGTGGCGCGGGCCCAGCTCAAGGGTGGCCGGGCCGGTGGAGCTGCCAGCAAAGTTTTCACGTCTGAATTTTTGACCGAAAGCCTAGGAACCACATGCTACCCAAATCTGCGCAAGCCAAAAACGAAGGAGCCGCCCGCAGCCCTGGGGTCGGGGAAGTAAGGGGGTGGGGAGGGGG
>PVIJ01013424.1:0-45181 GCA_004024925.1 Scalopus aquaticus
ATCTTTTCCCAGTTGGTAGGGTGTCTGTTAGTTTTGGATAGTGTCTCTTTTGCTGTACAGAAGCTTTTTATTTTGATGTAATCCCATCTGTTTATCTTGTCTTTCACTTCCTTCGCTTTGAGGGATGAGTCTTTCAAGATTTTGCTGAGATGTATGTCATGTAGAGTTTTGCCTATATTTTCTTCTATACATTTTATGGAAGAACCTTTATAAGCTCTAAAATCTACATGTAATTTAAAAAAAAACCCTGTCTTATCCCTATGAAATTCTCCAATTTTAAAAAATAGGAGATTGGAAAATCACTTAATCATTTAGCAAATTTGATTGATTTTTGGATTGTCAATTAACAAGTTTGATAAAAATGGGATTTTCAAAGCATCAGCACATTATGTGTTCTCAATGGGAAGGACTCTTACAATAAATAAATTTTATCATCTCCCAAAATGTTCCAGTGATTTCCCTAAATACTTTCATACACTTTCTAACATTGGTAACCCAACTAACAGGAATGTTGTAGAAAACAGAAGCAGGAGCTTTGTGAGAAGTTTGATTACCTATATGGCATTCTGGAGGAGAGGAAGAATGAAATGACTCAAGTCATTACTCGAACCCAAGAGGAGAAACTGGATCATGTCCGTGCTCTGATCAAAAAGTATTCTGATCATTTGGAGAATGTATCAAAGTTGGTAGAATCAGGAATCCAGTTCATGGATGAGCCAGAAATGGCAGTGTTTCTGCAGGTAAGCCTTATTTTGGCACCAGAGGGAACTAACCAAGAAGGTGGGTGCAGGGGAAGTCGTTGTCATCATATTTTAGTTATTTTGTTTATCTCATTTTGATCTATTTTACCAACTAAAATATAAATGTGTTATGAGTTTTTATCTCCATCTGTTTAAACAATTCCATAAGCATATATTTAAGGGACTATTACATCACTTAAATATAAGAGAGTTTTGGTATAAAGCAGCAGTTATTTATGGCATTTAAAAACTAAGCTATGAGATTTTCAGAGTCAGCAGAGGAAAGAATTAAGTCTCAATACCGTCTTTGATGAAAAGAATTTAAGTAGGCCTGTCTTTTGTTTACTTTCACAGAATGCCAAAACCCTGTTACAAAAGTAAGTAATTTTCATTTCATAAAAATTGCATACTTTTCATTTTTATCTGAGGTTATCAAACTTTAAACAGTGACAGAAAGTGGCAACTTGTCTTTGTTGCAGAATTTCTGAAGCATCAAAGGCATTTCAGATGGAGAAAATAGAACATGGTTATGAGAACATGAACCACTTCACAGTCAACCTCAATAGAGAAGAAAAAATAATACGTGAAATTGATTTTTATAGAGGTTTGTTATTCTTGTGACCATTTGGCAAAAATTGCAGGTGTGTGAAAGCTGCAGAAGGATTCAGTGGGAGGAAAGGGGGATTCAGAATCACCTCCAGAATGGATGTCGACAATTTTACAAGGAACATAATCCAGTGTGAAGCTCTATTTCATTACAGAATCATAAGTTTGTTGGCTGTGTTTATTTAGCTTTTCATATCATAGTGTCTATTATAGTGCTATCATTTGGAGCATTTGACTCTGGGTAGTCAAATAATAATTGACGATGATGATAAGCTATCTCAGCCTTAACTCTATTCAAGGTGTCAGCCATGACAATATAAAGTATCATCAGGAGCAAGGTTAAGGCTGAGATAAAAATAAAACAAAGAAGACACTTGGGTAAATATTATAGATATTCACTCAATCAAACTTTAGAGGGCAAGAATAGTAATGAATCAGAAAAATTCACAAATTGGAAATAAAACCAGTTCTATGTGACCAGATACACTCCACAAGTTATAAATATTCCCCTACCATTTGGCCCAGAAGTTCCACTCCCAGACATTTATCCTGATAAAATAAGTGAAAAGAGAAAACTTTGATCTCCTGATTCACCCTAACCCATCTGATTGATATGACAAAACTCCTCAGCCAGGCCACTAGCAGTGGCAGGAAGCTGCATCAGTGTCCACAGGTGCAATTTTAAAAGTAGATCTTCAGGATGGATCTTTTGAAAAAAATTATATAATATTGTCTGTCCATAATTGCCTGTGTAAATATTAAGATCAATGGGTCAGGATAAGAGGCATGACATTAATAAGGTCAAAATTGAGTGTTCACTGAACAAAGAAGATAAAATAAGAGGAGTGTTCTGGATGTTTTCTGAGCAGGGAAGAGTTGCATTTCCATTTAATTTGACAGAGATAATTAAATGACAATCCCAGCCCTCTAGAAGCTTGCAGAAGTGATAGAGCATTTTAAAATGTGTATGGGGGTGAGGCAGATGGTGCCCAGCGGTGGTGAGAATGCACTGGGAAGGGGAGCAGAGGGTGGTGATGATTGTGTTCACCTTCACACTTGTACTGTCCACATTTGGTCCAGCATTTGTTGTAAAGGAATTTTCTAGCCTTGACTTTAACCTGGGCTATAAGTACTGGCCATTAATTGTTTCCATGGCTGCAGCAGTAATTATAATATTTTTTAAAATACATTACCTTACCAGAAGATGAAGATGAGGAAGAAGGAGAACAAGAAGGCGAAGGAGGAGAAATAGAAGGAGAAGTTATAGAAATAGAAGAGGTAGAAAATATTCGAATGGAGTCATCAGGAGATGAAACTCCAGAGGAAAGTTTGGAGCCCTCTCAGATGGCCACGGAGCTCCAGGCTGCCTCAGGGGCACATCCGGTTTCCTCTCCAGAGCCGCCTGCTCCAGATGCCCTGGTGACACAGGTAACCATTTGTGAGTTCCTACCTGTAAGAGATGCAGATGTGCCTCCTTGCCAAATAGCCTAAACAATTTATTCTACTTTAAGAAAAAGATAACTGTGTGCCAGACATTTGTATGTGGAAGACAAAAGATTTCAGAGCAGGGCTGGGTCAGGGAGAAAAGTCTTCTAGATAATTCAACAGGTTTGCTGTTATGTAACTGACTGGCAAGACTTATTTTAAGATAATTTGCCCAGCAGTCTGGAAAGTGTGTGTGTGTGTGTGTGTGTGTGTGTGTGTGTGTGTGAGAGAGAAGGTGAAGTGTAGATTGTGTATGCACTGAAAATGGATATAAGATATATGGTAAAAAATAAAAATGATTGTACTTTAAGAATTTTGAATTTTCTGTAGCTAATAAAGGACATAAATAGGGAAGTGATAATAGTTTATGTCCCTCTTACTTACCCTGAAATACAATTATATCTTTCACTCATTGGAAAAACAGATGAAGTCTAGCATGGGACTGTCACTTGATGAAATTATGTTGACAGAATTGTTTCAAAAATTTCTAGGAAATTAGTTCATCCGAGATGCTGTACCTCATTGATTGACCTTATGTTCTAAGATGTCACAGTCCAGTTTTCAAGACTTTGTATTGACTTCATGATACCTACAGCAGACAGGTCCTAACCTGTTAATTTTATGTGCACTATAGACTCATCAAAAGAAGACCTGGTTTTGCCCCTACTTTGAGAGTGGACTGAAATGATTTATAGAAACAAGCATCAGAGGGGGACTTCCTCTGAGGAGACTAATGGAATCATAGTCTTTGCTCTCTCTTCATAGGAAACCGGGTTAAAATGCTATTTGCAGTTCTTAGGATCTTGCAATTCTGGGTATAATCAATTGCTCTTAAACTGAAAAAGATGTGGTTACTAAATGAGAGTTGGTTTGGTGAATAAGGTCAATTTGGGGCTTCAGAAAAGGGGTTTAGGGGGCCTACAAATAATGTCAAAAATTAATTCTGGCCAATAGTTGAGCTTCTATATCTGATTTTTATTAGCAAATTTCATTTGGGGCTTCTGCTCTGCCTTCTTGGGCTACCAGCTAGTGAAAGACAAGCCCAGAAAAGAAGAGGGGCACATGAGCTGCCCAGGCAGGGGGGGCTAGGACAGCGTCACTTTCTGCAGCACTGGCCATGGTGGGATGAGCTAAAACACACCCGTTATTAAGCACTGCAGACAGAGAGCTCACAGTTTTCAAACCTGAAGGAAACTAAAATCGATTGCTTTTCTTCTTCCTTTTTTTTTACTTTTGAATTTATCTGTCCTGATTAAGGGGGAGGTTGTGCCCACTGACTCTCAGCAGACCACAGAGTCTGAAACTCCAGTCCCTGCAGCAACGGACACTGCGGATCCCTTATTTTACCCTAGTTGGTATAAAGGCCAAACTCGGAAAGCCACTACCAACCCACCTACCACCCCAGGGAGCCAAGGTCTGGGGCACATAGGGCCTCCAGACGCTGAGGAGTCGAATGTGCAGAAGGCAGAAGTGGCAGAAGCCGCAGCCAGTGAGAGGGCAGCAGTGAGTGGTAAGGAAACTAGTTCACCTGCAGCTACTTCTCAGGTTAGTGTTGATGCTCTTGTGTCTGGATGCTTCCCCATGCTGCCTAGGGTCTTGTTGGAATCACAGCAAGAAAGAAGGGCTCTCAAAGGGGCAGAGAGGAACCATGTCCTTGGGAAAAACACAGAAACAACTCCAATCTCTCCCCAGCTCAGGCTGGCTTGTTGTTTAAGCCTTACATAAAAGAAATTTGAAAACCAAATTTAAATTCACTTTGCCCATGCGGCAGTGACTTCACACCTGACTTCTGGGGGAGTGGGTGCAAGCAAGCCTGGCCCTGAGGCATGCAGTTGAAATCTGCTTTGTCTGTGGTGACTAGCTGGTGTCCCTGGTTCTCCTTTGCAATGGCTACTTGCCCTTGCTCCTCCTTGGGCTTCAAAGACTAATCACCTGCTTTTGTGTCATTCCCAGCAACCCCTAAGGAGCACATTTGAATTGAATTTTAAGTCTGCTCTGGAAAATAACCTCTGATTCATGGATCTGGGGAGTGCGCTGGCTGTGGCTAGGCAAAGGCAGTTCGGGCTTGATTAAACTGGCGCTTCCTAAGCATGTGTTCATGAAAAAAGCATTTCTTAAAATAGGGAAACTTAGTATCTTTTTTTTTCCTTTTTATAATGAATGTTTGAAGTCCATGTCTTCGTCCTAAAACTGGGCAAATATTTGCATGACTTGAAGATTCCATAGCAGAAATCTTCTATGACTTGTTCACAAGGAAAAATGTTCATGTTTACTCCATACCCATGAACATTCTTAAATGCCATGTGTGTGAGTGTTGCCCAGACAAGGGGCTATCAAAGCAATATTCTAATTCCCTACTCCTGGGTCATCAGGTGATTATGAACAACAAACATTTTTTTTCAGAAATCAGATAATTACTCGAGTGAACTTTAATTTCTTGAGGTAATAAAAAGAAATGGCTTTTGGAAAATTAAAAGTAATAGGCTTTTGTGCTATATAGTTGAAAATAAATGTTTGGTGTGAGGAAACATTTGGTGTGAGGAAAAATGGAGTAGACAGATTATTTCTAGAAAGACCTCATAGCCGATGGAAGTTGAACATGGAGGAGCTGTTTTCTAAAAAGACGAGTGTAATATCCTCATGAGGAACATGTAATAAGGCTCTGAACCAAAAATAAAAAGTCCATCTAAATGATGTTGGAAAGTTATTTTTGATAATATCAGTGAAGCTTTCTTCTTGTTTTCTCACAGGAGTTAGCAATCTGCCTAGCGCTTTTGGCTTTTCTTATACTTCACTACATCTGGCGTCAGATTCAGTGCTTGATTTTTACTTTAATGGGTAGGAAATATTTTCTTTTCCATTGACTAACATCTCATGTAGTTTCTTCCATAATGTTCTTCTGTAGGCCCAGAGATGAGTTTCTCCCCAACCTTGAGGCTCAGCCATCTAAAATGAACCAAGATCCTACACAATTCTCATGGCCTCAAGTGCCTGACAATGCAATCTTGCTCAATTATCTAATCCTGCATGGAGGGGATCCCTGACTGATAACAGTGACTCTGGGGGCAATTATTCAGTAATCCAGTAGGAGGAAACCCATTATAATAGTTATGAGGGCATGCCAGTTTATAAAGGTGTTCATATAGTGTGAGGTTTCCCTGCTCTTAATGCATAGGGAGGAGCAGCGGAGGACTCACTCAGGAATATGTAGGATTTCTGTAGATTCAGTAGCAGCATTTCATCTGCTCACTCCAGAATTGCCTCAGGAGTGGTCCGATGATCCCAATCGAGGATACTGTTGTAGGCAGTTTTTGCATTGGTAGGATGGTGAACTTTTTTCAGCCCTCAGACCCTCAGTGTCTCTCTTGGGCAAGGAGGAAGGTGTCTGTGTGCAGAAAATCAGAGCAGTTGCAGCCAATTGAGCTCTGAATGAATTAAGAGTCAAAAGATCAGTGTTCGGGGCCTCCCTGGTGGTGCAGCGGTTGAGCACTGCGCTGTGGAGCTGTCAGCAATGCCCAGCCAGGGAGGATCCCATATGGTGCGGCAGACCTCTTCTGCCTCGCCCGCTGCTCCCCTCAGTGTATTTCTGATCTGCCTGTTCTGCTTCCCGCTCTGTCTCTGGTGAACCCTCTCGCCGCCCCATGCCTCTAGCCTATACCCCAGCTTGTATGTAAAAATAAATATTTAAAAAAAAAATCAGTGTTCATCTAGCAGCCTCAAGGAATTCAAAGCAAAGCAAAGTTACAAAGCCAACAAACAGTTCCTGCATATTATTTTTGAGTCATATTTCTCACAGTCAAGCCTTTTCTTGGTTAGTGTTATGAACTTCGCTTACGATCTGACATCTTACTCTTTTAATAACCTTTTGAATATTATCAATTTAATTAATTGTATTTAAAAAATTCAAACCCCATCTGCTTTTGAGTAAAAGACTCTGCTAGACTTGAGACCCAACTCCCCGTGCCTGTAGCTCAGAAGCAATTCAAAATGACTGGTGCTGGAAGGCTTCAGCTATTTCTGGATCATTGATTTTTGTCTGGATTGACATTGACTTTTCTTGAAGCTTCCATCATACAGTTCCTTTCTGCCTCATTAAACTGTTCAGTGATGGTGGTGGGATGTCCACTGTCATGTCTGTAATTTTAGGAGTGACACCTGCCCCCAGTGTCTAATAATCAGCCAGTAACCTCTGTATCCTAGAGTTTCTGAGGGCCCTTATAGTCTGCTCAGGTGCATAACTCCTCCTCCTATCATTATTTGTGGGGATGTACTGGGAAGGATGTACTGGCCATGATTCAGTAGAGCAACTGGGAAGAAAGCAAACTCCATACTTTACTAGAATATTCTAATTGCGGATCTGAATAATTGTCTGAAGAGTTCAGTTTACATTTTGACAATTAAGGTTTAGGGCTTTGTCACCATATGTTCTAGCAATGCTTCTCTGAAGCTGCAATGCTTCTTGTCTGCCGTCTACTGAGCCACTGTAATGTGCACTGACATTCATCTGGCAACCTGGTGAGATGAGGCTGAGACATATGTGGTGGGATAGGATGACTGGACCTTCGATATTGCAAAGAACCTTGCTGGTATAGTTCTTAGTGTTTGAGAAAGGGCCTTTCACATAGAGAAGGAAATCCATTCATGATGGAGTACCAATTTTTGATCCCTGAAAGGGGACATGGAAAGATCTATAGAGACCTACTCACAGTATCAAATTCCTGGCCTCTGTGATTTTTTTACAGGCCTGATTCCCTTTTATCATCTAAGAACTCAATGCACTAATCTAAGATGTGTCCAATACAAGGTTACCTTGTTGGGATTTCATACTTCGTCTTTCTCTGAACATTAAGATGTAACACGAAAGTTCTCCTTAATCACTGCTATCTTATCTCTGCTTACTCTGTGGATCCATGTCAGGGAATGAGGTTGCCTTAGAAGCTCATACACATCTGAGGTTCACTTGCTGAACTGTAAACTCACTTCAGCCCCTATCAGTGGAAACACAAATCTTTTAAGATAAATGTTCTATTTCTGGGTGCTTTCCTTGTTGCTATTCATAGTGAAACCTGCCCTTTCTTTTGATGACTGTGATTTTTGATGCTATCTAATCTGTGTTTTATCATTTGTCTTCTCTGTTCACTTAGTCACATAAGCAGATTATTTTTTTATTAACTGGCCATAGCAAAAACCAGACATCACCTCTCTCCACCAGTGGTGAATGGATATTCTGGCTTTTTGTTAGATCAGTGTATCATTGTTGCCTCCCCAACCTCATTGTCAATAATTTCCAATCAGATTTTAATTCAGCCCTACATTTCATCTCCTAGTTCCCATTCATTCTGAACCCTGTGATGCCCCATACTTCCCAGAAAACCTTGTGAAAGACATCACAAATCATACTGAGCAAAACCCCTATGCATACACTGGTCTTTGGCACAAAATCACCCTCTAAGTTTCCACCCCGATAGGCTATGTCTGCTATGCGCTCAATTAATACAAAAGGAGTTTACAAAATTTGGTCAGCTTCATGTGGCAATTTTTAAATTTATTCTGAAAAAGTTACATTATACCCTAGTCAATCTCAGATGACAAGGCTATAATAAAGTGAAGAAAATGACCCAGGTCATCAGCCCTTAGAAAGCTGTCTCTGAACTTCATCTCCTGGGCAGACCTCCTGCATCATTTCCCAGTCCAATTGGTTTCCATCCGCCCCTTCCTTTTTCTATAATAGTTGCAAGCAAATTATATTTAAGGATTAATTGTACATGAATCACCCCCACTCCCACCCCATGGACAATTGGTATTTTATTGGCAATATGTGTGGTAATCAGATTTTTCCAGTGGAAACAGCAATAATGAGAGTTCCTCCCATTTTCCTTCCCCTTTTCCAAATGAGACTTAGTGGCCTTGTGTGGAAGAATTTGTCCAAACCATTTCTTGAGTGCTGTTTAGGGAACAGGGATTTCTAGAGAAATGTCTCCCTGTTCGGTGGATTAATGTGACAGCTGCTCTGGCCGACACTTGAGCTGAACCATGGCAACTGCTTCAAGTCAGAGAGCCCCCTCTCCACTACTTTTATTATTTCCCACCCAATGAGAACCAATTGCTTTGGATATATGGACTTGGACATTAAAATATTTGGAATTTCTGCCTCTATAAAGAACCACAGTTCATATATTTCACTAGAGCATGAAGTTGTAGTTGTACAAGTCCCTAAAAGCTTTATCATATCATAGCTATTGATTGTTTCAAGAATAGACTACCCACTTTTCACATTCCAGTCTTCAAATCTGAAAACAGACAAGCTCAGGGCACTGGAAAGATTGATGTAATTAAGTGAAAGGGTTTTGTTCTGGTCCTATCATGTCTACATCTGACTCTTAATGCTTAATTTACTTGAGCTTCAGTTTTCTCATTGATAAAATGAATCAGATATGAGATTCGTCTGTTTACACAAAAATAGAGCGTGAAAAATGTAGTACAAAGGTTATAGATTGTTTCGGGATGTTTTCATTGGGAGGGTTATGGACTGACACCTGACATAAATCATTCTGAGTGACAATACTAACAGATTCTCAATGAAATAAATAATCCATTGCAATTCTCAAAATATGTCTTGCCAAGAAGTCCTTACATAAATCACATCTCAAACTGTTCTCCAAATCTCTTCCTCGATGCTCATTTAGCTGAATTTTTACACAGCTGCCATTATCACTTTAAGTGCAATAAACTCCATAAAATCCATGTTGGCTCAATTCTGAAGTCCTTCTCAAAGGTACTCAGACCTTCTAACGACCTTGTTGCCCAATAGAACAAAGACTTAGAATGTACATATCAGGGGCAGTCACAGAATATTAGAATAATGAAGAGAGAAGAAAGATTTGTGATTTTCTAAATTTACCTGTTTTGTCAATTCAGTAAGTTTTGACAAATAGGTAAGTTTTGACAACTAAGTAGCATTATATAGCCACTACTAAAATTAAGATTTCAAATATTTCCATCCCTCCAAAAAATTCTCTCACGTACCTTTGCAGTTCATTCTCTCCTTCTATCCCAGCTGATATTTGCTTATCTTTGTAGTTTTATCAGTTTTAGAAGGTCTTATAAATGAAAACATGTAGTATGTAGATTTTTGTGACTGGCCTTATTAACTTATCATAATGCTTTTTTGATTCATATATTTTGTTGTGACTCTCAGTAGCCCCCTTTCTTTTTATTCCTGAGTAGTATGCCATTGAATGTCTATAACACAATTTATCTATTCATCACTTGATGGATGCTTGTGTTAGCAATTGTGGCTATTATAAATAAAGCTGCTGTGAACCTGCACATAAGTCTTTTGTGAATGTGTGTTTTCATTTGTCTTAAGTAAATACTTAGGTATAGAATTGTTGGATTGTATGCTCAGTTCATGATGAACTTCATAAGAAACTGTCAAAGATTTCCACAGTGGCTATTCTTTTTGTGTTTCCACCAAAAATATTAGTGTTCTAGTTTCTGCATATCCTAACTGGCCCTTGCTATTAGATCAATTTTTTACATTTTAGTTCTTCTAATGGATGTGCATGGTATCTTTTGCTGTTCTAATTTATATTTTCCAGATGACTAATAATGTTAAGCATATTTTTAAGTGTTTCGCAGTCATTGTTATATTTTCTTTGATAAAGTATCTGTTCACACAATTTGCTCACTTTTTTTTGTTGGGTTGTTTATCTTCTTAGAGAGCTGTAAAAGTTCTGCATGTATTTTGGATAAAACTCCCTTATCTGACATATTTTGCAAATATTTTGTCTATGTGTTTGGTTTGCCTTTTTATTTTCTTAACTACTCTTTATTATTTTCATCCTTATACTTATTTTGAATTTGATTTTCTTTTCTCTTTCTAGTTTCTTAGGGTAAAAACTGGGATTGTTGATTTGAAATATTTCTTATTTTCTAATATAAGTATTCAATGCTATAGTTTTTCTTCTGTTTGTTTCTTCAGCTGCATCCTATAAGATTTGAAGTGTCATATTTTTTGTTTTAATTTAATTCAAATCATTTTTGAATTTACTCTGTGGTTCCTTCTTTGACCTATGGATTATTTATGTGAGTGGTGCCTAATTTCCAGATATTTGGATACTTTTCAGGTAATTTTCATATTGATTTCTGGTTTGATTCTATTAAGAGAGAACATTCTTTACATGTTTCTAATCCTTTCAAATCCATTAAGACTTTTATGACCAAATATGATCTAACTTGGGATATGGTCCATGTGCAATGAAAATACTGCTTTTTCTGTTGTTATTGGGTGGAGTGTTCTATAAGTGATAATTAAGTCAGTTGATTGACAATATTATTCAAATATACTATGTCCTTTTCGGTTTACTTGCTTTATTAACTTGTGAGAGAGGAATTTTGAGATATCTGACTGTAATTGTGGATTTGAATATTTACCTTGCAGTTCTATCAAGTTTGCCTCATGTATTTTGAAACCCTGTGTAGATGTAATGATATTTAATATTATTATATTTTCTTGAATAATTTATCCCAAGATATCTGTTAAACCAAAAAAGTTATTTTCTGTCTATCATTTTGTTCTTACCTGTTTGAATGGGTATAGAGAGGGCCCTATTTCATATATAGTATCTTTAAGGTAGTTTTGAAAAGGTAAGGGGCAAGGTGGAGACAGAGAGAGCCTGGAGGAGGACAGTGCTGACAGTCTTTAAGGCATTCCAAATGGCTGACTGTGGGCAAGACTTCATGGCCTAAATCCAATAAATTTGGTTCCCCTTCCCTCCCTAGGCACACACAGCCAAGTATGCAAAGGCCAGGATCACTGAGGTGGCTGGCATTTTTAAGTGACTAGTTTAAATTTTATAACCTACTAGTTGTCACCGGTGTGTGGGGCCCTAATTCTAGTTTTGATATAAATTACTTTATGAATTAATATTTATGTACATTTTCATGACACACACCAGTCCTGTCTAAACTGCTCCCTACAGAACAGCAAAGGTCACCCCGTAATGGGCAGGATTTCCAGCCCTGGCCTTGTTCCCTTGCCTGAAAAGGTACAAGGTACTCAACCCAGTTGTTGACAAGAAGATGCAGATGGTCCCTTCTCCTATTGCAAGTGATCCCAGATCCTCCTTGTCTAGCATATCATAAGCTGAGAGACAGACCCACAGGAACAGCCACAACTTTGAACTCATAATCTAAAATAGCAGAAGGGATATATGGAGGTCAAGGCTAATGGGGAAACTATGACTAAAGAAAACCAGTTCACATCCAGTTCTTAGTACCAAGCCTTGACTCCATATGTTGTCGGGTGAGGTTAAAATGATGTCCCCAGAGAAAAACGAAAAACATTTCATAAAAGAACAAAAGAGTATGAGGACATACATTTGAGAAAGTATGATCCTATGCCTCTGAGTCACATAAGATTTTGTAAAACAATGTTACCTCAATGAAAACAAAAATAAATAAATAAAAAGAATGGACAAAAGAAATGTAGTCAAACGTAAGATTTAAGTGGTTAAAAAGATAAGTGAGAACTATCAGAATCTTTTGTGAAATCACAGGAGTTATTTCCTAGGCTCTCAGAAACCAATACATGTGTCCCCAGATCTGAGACCTTACCAAATTTCTCATCCCAAAATTGAGTCCCCTTAATAATTCGTATTTTCCCTAAGCTAGCTGAACAATAAACCAAAGTTTCACGGAGAAGCAGCCTCAAGGAGTCTTGGGTTTCTATGAGGTATCACAGACAAAAAGATAAAATTATTTTCATACAAATGACCTTTCAGATCTAACCATTCATTCTGATTCCAAGGGCAAATATCAAGTCTAACTGCCATCAGACACTAAGCAGTGAGAGATCCTAGAGGCTAGAGAGCAGGAAAGCTTCTTATCTCTGTGAGATTAATTTCACAAGTTATTACAGAACATTTTTTTTTAAATAAAGCAGAAGACCAAGAACATGATTTCCCATGAGTGTGACTATAAGTCCTGTGTTCTTTGAAACGGTCTATTTAATTTTCCAAAACAAACTAAAATGAATGAAAATTTAACTGTGTTCTCTAAATTTAATTGAGGGATTCAGGGTGTCAAATTATTTTCATATAGAAATTCCTATTGAGAGTGATTGCTTCTGTTAGAAATTAGGAGTTTTAAGCTTACAAATCACTGATATGCCAGGAGCCTTGACTCTGCTGGAATTTCAACTTGGTAAAAATAGGAAAACTGATCAATGTTCAGAAATGGTCTATATTTACTGCATAAAATTTTTCAGGACTTAATAATTTTGGAAATTATATATGATAATGAAATGCAGGCATTTTTACATTTAAAAATTGTATGAGAGCAAGGTTTTCTTAAACAAGCTTTAATGAGGCCATTACATTAACGTTATTAATGTTTTTTCATTTGTATCCTACAACAGCAATTTTCTTTTTGGGGGATTCTTTTTCCTGCTAGGAAAGTGATAACCCAAGAATTGTCATTTTGGGGGCTTTTCTAAAAGATAAAAATAATCTATGCGAAAATTGTAGACTATATTTCTGAGGATATAATAGCATCCTTAGTAGATATTGATGTAGTTTTAGAGTCGATGGATTTGAGAGCAGAGTGGGGTCCTTGGGTTCACTCTGGGAAAGGTTTCACCAGAGCTCCCTTCGACGGCACGTGACAAGTTTCTCCACAAGACAGACTCAGTTATAATTAAAGAACAGGTTTATTAGGAAAAGGAAGTAAAGGACACTTGAACAGACACAAGTGGGCAGAAAGAGCTGCCCTGCTGAGGGGCAGCTCTTCTAAGAGAGGCCTGCATGGTGTAGGTCACAGGCAGACAGGCAGGCTGCTGCCCTGCAGAGAGACAGAGTTGGTAAAGGAAAGCACCTGCATAGGCCCAGGTGGGCAGAGAAATGACTGCCCCGAGTTTCTGCTGGGATGTACTGATGTAACCCTCTTTCAGTTGGGAGGGGGCTCATCCTGTAGGATGGCTGTCTGTTTACTGGCTAGTTAGAATTAGAAAAGAGACCAGGAGATTCTACAATGGGCTCAATCTCTATATCCTTGGCCCTAGAGACTGCTGTTTAGTGCCTACCCATGCTCTGCAACCCAGGAGCCGGGTGCCAATGGTTATGTTGATTTCTTCTACCCCTACTTCCTTGTGTGGGTCTAGTTCTAATCTTATTTTGCATTATATCTCCTCCATCAATATCACTTTAATAGAAGCAAAAGTGGCTATAAATGCACTAAAAGTGCATTTTAAAGAGGAAAACACAATATAAATCATGTGTGAGCAGTGTAATGAATTCATTTTCCCTGGCAACCTGGACCCACAGCTCTCTAATTCCATGATAATAGCAATGCAGGCACTGGAGAAAGCTCTCTGGGAGAGTTATGATATAACTAGTTGAGTTATGCTTCCTATGTTATTAAATTGTTTATTTTTCTGATTTAACCCGAGACCCTTAATAGTGGCATACAGTCTGAGTATTTTTTTCTGTCTTTATGTATCTCAGTGATTTCCATAAAATACCTTTTCCCCATTATAGCCCACAAGGCAACGAAGTAATCCACCATCATGTAATGCATCTAAAAAACTACATGGCACTGACTGTAACTAATGTATGTACACTGATCTATCATTACATAGTCTTTCACAGAAATTCTTTCATTGAAATCTCACAGTAACCATGTACCGTAGGAGTTATGAAACTTTTCCATGTTATAGTGGAGGATAATAGAGGATGTATGACTTGCTCGAGGTCACAGAGCAGCTGGGAACTTGGTGCCCAGTGAGTCCTTGTCCTCCACCACAGAGTGTGTGTGCAGGCCACACCATCAGGGAAAAATCAGTGAATCCCCACTTTACCTGGCCTATGTGACCAGTGCAGAAACAGTGAGATCAAGGCCTCCCTGCTTTGACTCACCACTCCTGACACATTAGCACAGCCTGACAGAGCACAGAGATTATTTCTAGGCCTCCAGTCCTTACAGGGACATGTCTGCCCCTTGCAGATGAGCACACACCAATCCTTTAGCTGGACCCTTGCTGCTGACCAACTATCAGTCGTGACTGATAGTTGACAGCTCCCTGACTATCAGTCGTGGAGACAGCCCTGTTGCCTGAGCCTCATAATTTCAAAAGCACTAGCTGCCCTTTCCTCTTTGGACTTGTAGTCACTTTTAACACACTCAGCAGCTTTATCCTTAGAGTTACTTTAAGCAAGTTCCTCATCCTTCCTGAGCCTGAGTCTTCTTGTCCATAAATTAGGCATAATAATACTATTGACTTCCCCTGGCTCCTGAGGAGAATGTGTTTATACCTATTTGCTTAACAAAAGGCAAAGACAGGATGCTGCTGTCAGGAAGGAATCAATGATCTAATTAGCAGCTCTTTGTAATTCAGCTCTCCTTTCAGAAAGGCTGAGAACACACTCACTCTATACTGGACACACAATCATGTCCATATCTGAGAAGTAGGCTGACTTTGTTTTTGCCAGTGATATTACTGTTTTAACTTTTCCTTCCTGCTCTCCAGCCTGACCTTATCAATACCTAGACACCATCTTTCGAGACAAACCAAACACAATATCTTCTTCCATATTAAGAAAAAGTGAGCTTAATTTCTTCTTTTTTCTAAAGCCTGAAGAAATTATTCTGGTTTCTGATCTTCCCTTAGCACAAAGAAAGTAGCTAATGGCAATGAACTCCCAAATCAACTCCCTTCGTCCATCTTTTTAATCACTCACCGTGGGCATCTATAACTCCTCCCAAGGAAAAAATGATTCTAGTGAAAGTTTTCTTTATTGGTTTTTTTGGGGGGGAGAGGAAGAGGGAAACAACTATTTTCTTCTCCCTCTAATATTCATGGAGAATTTGGCATATTTTCTCAGCTCTGTGGTTCATTCCCAATATATTATTGGTGCTCTGGCCCAAGCAGAAATGTCCTCATTCCTGCGAAAGAAATGCCCATGAAGCAGATGTGCCCCACCGAGTTTTCGGGGCTAGACCCTGCTAGAAATCACATGCCTCAGTTACTTTCCGGGCATTGATGATTGGCTTAGGCTCTTGACTTACTCTCCTTTCTGGCCTGGAATCCATAATGCATAAACCATCCAAGATCCAAGTGTCTGAGGTTCAGGAATGCTAAGTAGGTGCATAAACCAATGCTTGGATTTAGTCTTTCTGAGTAAACATTCTAAACCTGACCTTGGCATTCTAAACCTGACCTTGGCACACCTGTTTCCAGCATCTGGCTTTGATTCTCTGACCCAGCCTAGCAGGTGCAAGATAGTTGCTGGGTGTTTGCCCACTCAGCAGCTTCAAGTCTCGCCTTACCCCTCCTACTCACATTCCTTTAAGGCAAATGGATTTTATTATAGATGGGAAAAAGTTCTTCTCGATTGGTCTCAAAGAACTGGCATTTACCATGCAGTGGTAATTAGATTCTTCTGTCAGATGAATTTGTCATCGGCATTCACCATAGCAGAGAGAGGTAGGCTGGAGTGTGGGACCTTGATACAAATTTTCTCACTGCCCCCAAGTCCTCTTCAATGTCTGGCATAGCAGCTAACATATTCATAGTAGTGATCCTTCAGGATAAGGCAAGGACATTTCTAGGTAAAATGTTATCTGCCGGGGATGTCCATTAAGCCATCATCCTCCACTAATATCTTAGTTGCAATTCAGCTAATCAAATCTGTCACTATCATTTGGATAAAACTGAGGGAATAGAGCACAATACTGGTAAATTTTAATGGAGCAGAATCATGGACATAGAGAAAAATCATTTGGGGAAGGACTGAGGCTGGGACCTCAAGGAGACCTTGGAAGCTCAGATGCAGACTGGGTATACTAGTTACTGATCAAAATGACTTGCAGAACTCACTCTTTCATTTTGGACTAGCTGAAAAAACAATTTCCTTTATAAATATGCCTATCAGACTTGTGCCAGAGTGAATATCAGAAAAACAACTGCTTGGTTTTTTTCAGTAAGTGAATCATGTGGGGCAAGATGCAATTAGGAATAGGGGTTACTGGTATTTCCCCAAGGCAAAACAAAAGCACATTCACCAATCTACCCCTACCTCTATCTCTTATACCAAGTACCCAGAGAAACATCTGGCCTCAAGTGAACATTGAAAACAGTTTCATACTTTTATGGTCAAATATGTAGTCACAGAAGCATGTTGACTTTTTGAAGAAATCCATCATATTTAGCATAAAAATTCAACCAAAGTCTGCACTGGGCATTTTACTCTTTTCTTTTACACCTTCTTAAAAGCTAATCTTCTGTTAAGAGCAACAAATTTGTATGCCTTTAGATACCAAGAATGTAACATTAATGAAAAGGCAGGCCAGGTAAAAAGAAAAATGTTGATAGCAGCATAAATCCAAGAGTCATGCTGCTCCTCAACTCTCCATATGGGCTCTGGGTTGCTAAAGTCTACTTTGTCAAGGGGAGCTGCAAATTCAGATTTTAGTGTAAAGTCTGCTAATTAAATTTTTAATTGTGGTTAAAAAATACAGAACATAAAAATTACCATCCTAACCATTTCTAAGTCGGTAGCGTGGTGGTGTTATTGTATTCACTATTTTGCGCAATCTCCAGAACTTTTCATCTCATAAAAAGGAAACCTTATACTTTCCATTTTCCTCTCCCCTATCCCTGCCCTGTCACTAAAAACTGCCACTCCATTTTCTGTTCCTATTAATTTGATTACTATAGATAGCTCCTGCCAAGTCTACAAGTCTTTGTCTTTTGGTGACTAGTTAAGTCACTTAGCCTAAGATTTACCCAGGTCGTAGCATGTCTCAGAATTTCCTTCCTGTGTTGAATATATTCCATTATACACCACATTTTGCTTATCCATTCATCTGTTATTGGGCACACAATTTGCTTCTGCTTCTTGGTTATTTGGCCAGTGCTGCCATGAACATGGGTGCAACTGCCTGGGTGAGCCTCTGCTTTCAATACTTTTGGTATATACCCCAAAGTAGAATTGCTAAATCATATGGGCATCTGGTGTTTAATTTTTTAAAGAATCTCCACGTTTTCCTCATCTTTTGCATCATTTTATATTCTCACCAACAGTGGACAAGATTCTATTTCTCTCCATTCTTACTCCTGATATTTTAATATTTGTAACTAATTCAAGATTTTTTTTCAAAATATCATGTAGCTTCACAGTTTAAGTCAACCAACACTGTCCATACTGGAGCTGTCCTGAGAGCTCCTAGAGCCAGAGCCAGAGTCTATAAGCCCCAGGCAGTATGCATGCTCTTTAGTCCCCATCAACAAGAAATGATTCTGGATACTGTAACTTGTCAAGGATGATGTCTGCACTTCACACAGCTTTGGGTGGAAGGGCCACTCATCACCTTGCTCCTCTGTGCACTGAAACAATACTCAGTTTCATAATCTGATTTTTTTCCCCTCACAAAAGAAGTTTGATAGCAAAAGGACAAAAATCAAAACAAAAGATTTTGGGTTTCCAAATGAGTCTGTTTCGTGAATACCCAGATATCCTTATCAAAGTCATCTGAGAAAAAGTCCTTCCTCCAAGCAAAGGTATATCACTCCCGTCTGCTGGTCTTTGTAGAGCTTACCTGAATTGGGTCTCATACTTAAGACCATGGGGAGATGTTATCTATTTCGATTCATGGTTTTATTTTATGACAGAACCTTTTTATTTCTCAAATTATCTGAAGCCCTATTATGATAGAGCAGTGTTAAATGATTGTTAGTTTATTTTGACTCTTGAGGAAAATATATGAAGTTTAGAAATAATATTGGACTAAAAATCCTTCCATTTTGGCCATGGACATATCAACCTCCAAAACTGTGAGAAATAAATCTGCTGTTTAAGTAAAAAAAAAAAAAAATCTTTTCTTCATTTTTTTAATATACCATCAACTAAACTGGAATGTTAGACAAACTCAAAAGGAAGTGCAAGAGGGCAGTGCTTATTATTCTGTCCTTTGTTCAACACTTCCTGTGAGGACAGCCAACATTTGGAAACCTATTTAAAGAATACATATATACAGTTCCATTTAGGGAAGGCTATAAGAAAAATGTCTGCTTATGATTTAATGGGTTGTGCTCATTGAAAGGAGGTCTCTAATTGTTTAACTCATTCTTCCTTTGTGAGGAGCCACAAATGAATTTGGAAGCATACTGGAAAGGGTCATGAATAATCATGATTATATCAAATAAATGCTGTTCAGTTCTGGAAAGATGAACATTACACATGCAATATTCCTTTCTGAAGGTCATTGCTATTGTGTATAGTTCCTCATAACAGTTCTCATGTGATTCTGCATGGCAGAGGAACATACTAATGTTGGAAGGAAGGAAGGAAGGAAGGAAGGAAGGAAGGGAGGGAGGGAGGGAGGGAAGGAAGGAAGGAAGGAAGGAAGGAAGCAAGCTTATAAAGCACTTAATATAAGTGATGCATGTGCAAAGTGTTTTAGGTAACTTTATTCATTCTGTCCTCACAACTTCTTTTTTGCAAAAGAGATAACCAGTATTCAGAGAGGTTCTGCAACTTGCTCAAGTCCTGTAGCTAATAAATAGTCTGGTTTCAAAATGAAACTAAGCCTCTTTGTACAGAATTTCCTTGCTAAGATGGTAATTTCTAAAATTTACATAAACAAGACCAAGGAGATGGTGTATGTTACCTAAAGATATAATGGATGATTTCTTTTTCTGGTACCTGGTGGAACTGACCTTTCTTCTCTGAAGGATTGTATTTGTCCATATTGTTTGGAGGAAAATCTAATAATTGCCTGAAAACAGGGTGATATTAAAGAAGCAAACTCAAACTATATAATATCAAGTTTTGAAGACTGTAGAGTACTAACAGCTGAAACATTTTAAATGGAAGATAGATTTTTAATCTCTAGTACAGAAAAGCACAAAAATATAGACTTGTTCCTCATGTAGTCCCCAGTGGTTTGCTAGACACCAGCAGATTCACAACGATTATATCTTCTACAAAAATTACCTTACTCAATTAGTTTCACCCTTTAGCTATTTCAGAACAGATTTCATGAAAGTTTCCTCTAGGTTAGGAATTACCTTCAAGGAAAACAAGCTCCAGATCCTGAGGGTCTGTATAGCCAGTAAGAATTCGCTCT
The DNA here is from genome assembly GCA_004024925.1 of Scalopus aquaticus. NCBI lineage: Eukaryota > Metazoa > Chordata > Mammalia > Eulipotyphla > Talpidae > Scalopus > Scalopus aquaticus. The sequence continues at coordinate 19,959 of PVIJ01013424.1, forward strand.
ATAGAGTAGTTAGAAAAAACCTCTTTTACAGCCAAATGCAAAAGTTAACCCTTGAAAGCACACTCTAGAACGGAGGCATTCAGAGGGGGAGAAAAGGGTGAGCACAAAGTGCGGAGGGAGCACAATGGATTATTGTGGTGAAACTATGGGAGCTTTGGTGGTGGTAGCACTGTGGTAACGTAACCAGAAGGGAGGGAATCCTATACTTCCAACATAAAAACAACATAAGCCAACATTTTCAATTTAAAAAAAGAAAGAAAAAGTTTTTTACATATCAACGATAAGTCCAGGGAAATTGGTTTTGTGTTTGGATTTTTGTTTATGTTTTAGGATTCTTGAAAATAAAGTGATCATGGTGGGGAAGAAAAGAATTTGTTGTGCATAGATAAAGACAGGATTCTGTCAGGATGTTTTTTCTAACCCATCTTCAAGGACATTGGGGTATCTAACCCATTACTGACAGAATCTAATAGCAGTCTTTTTAAAAATGTCCAATTTCACTTGATATTTCAACTGTTCCTTCATAGAAAGCATCATGTTTCAGTTTTATTTTACTATGACTAAAATATGATTTCATGGCCCTTTTTAACTTTCTATCAGGAAACAACATGGCAGCAGGAAAGATAAGGCCAAACCCATAGAACTTGGAACACAACCCCCAAACACACATTTAGGATAAAATTTGGCATAGGACAGGCACTAATTTTTGAGAAACAATTTTTTGAGCTGCAACAAAACAACAGACTTATCAAAGCTCTGCTTTGCCTGTGCTAATATTGTCCATCCATATAGCAGCTTCATAGCATCATCTAAGGCGTCTGAGTTGAATGCATGTGCCTACCTCATTGCTTTGAAGTCAATACTATTCTAATCTAGTGGGATGATTTTATCAGGAAAGTCATCAGAATATGTTATTTCCTCTTGGAAGTTCTCCTAGCAAGAAATGTGTTCGTCAGGGTCCTTTAAATGTAAGGAGTTTGAATTTATACATCAAACTGCATTTTAGCGAGGCTTCTTTATGATTCATTCCAATAACTATAATTTTTTTTAATTCAAAATAATGTAAATAAATTTTACATATGAGATTACATTGATTACTTGCTTCAAAAGGACAACTTATATCTGTCAGTTATTTATAAATATATTTTATAGAGATAACTATGCAAAGGATAGATATTTCTTTAGAAAGATATATTGATGTTTATTAAATTTCTTTGCTTAGAGAAAAAGTCCTCAATCATGATATGCTCAAAACTAAGCTAGCAGTTTTGAAAAAATTATATATATACATATGTATAAACATACACACATATACATATGTGTTTGTATATACATATATATGCACACATATGTACACATTCTGATTCTTATTCTAGTGGTAAAGAAATTATAATAACATAAATGACATGTGATATAGAACTATCACTTAAATTAAGATTTTATTTATTCTGCAGACTTTTAAACCCAATTCATGTTAACTCCAATGCAATTTTCATCTTAGTAAATCACGTACAAGTAGACTTAAAAAAATTAGAATAGCCTGGACCCTTTCCCAAGAACTTGCCTCCACTGCATGCATTAATTACTATTCCCCCTTTTGGATCATGAGTGCGAATTACTATCATGGCTCTTAGCCATAGCCAAGATAACTTGAGCTTGCTTTCTGTCCTTACTATTAATATCCCATAGAATAATAATTATTGTTATTCTTTCTCAGTAGAAAAGTGACTGAGCCTATCCACAAAGAAAAAGTCTCTTCTTTCTCTGATACTGATTTTCTTCTGTTGCAGATTGGATTTGAGGACCCTCCCCTCGAGGGACAGGCTGCAGCTTCAGGGAGTGGGAATGGAGAAGATTCTGAGCCAGCTCGCCATGTCTTTTCTTTTTCCTGGTTGAACTCCCCGAATGAATGATATTCATTCCAACTGTTGCCCCTCTGTCTGCCTGGCTGAAATGTACACAGCCAGCAGGGAGTCTAAATAAAATCAGCATGATACAGATGATAAAAGGGACCGCTGAACAGGATTTATGCAAAGCAGACAAAGAAACTTCTAATTCCAGATGATTTATCGAACACATAGAGGGAAAATAATACTTTGAGAAAATAGTTGCAAAAAGCATTGGAAAAAAGAAACTTGATCTTATCTTTTATTGTGTGGAAAATATTAGGAAGGGTGTGTAGGTGTGGTATGTGTGTGAATGTGTTGGTGACGAGTGGCAAGTGTTGAGAAAGTGGGCACTACACTATCGTCTCAAATAGGCACTGGCTTTTATTATTTTATCATAGTAGTTTTTATTTTCTTTCTTCATTAACAATACAGGTGGTCAGTGAAATTCAGTGTTTGTTCAGAAGTGACTAATTTATTAATATATGGACAAAAAGTAAATCATTGACTAAAGGTATGAAATGTTTCATAAAGGGTTTCCCCTTTCCATAATAGATGCTGAAGGTATATTAGAAATGTTTTAACTCTGGTGACACTTCCATAGTCCAGAAAACTGCAGGTCTAGGACATTCTTGTGACATTTTTTCTAATCTTAGTTTTAGATATGCATATATCAGTCACTTTCATTGAAAAAGATTTTCCAGCAGGAACTGCCTACTTTCTCATTGTGTGTACTGAAGTACCAACCCAGTAAGGACAACTCCATGTATTTAAATATATATACATATACATACACACACATACATAGATATACACACAGACATACATCATATATTTAATATATATGTATATTTAAATCATCCGTTATTTGTCCCACCATAATATCTTCTTCAGAACATAAGTATAACTTTTCTCTGTATGGATGTTTAAATAAAGACTGTTTTTAACAACTCATTCTTATAATGATTTATTCAGCATTTTCATATTATCTTATTAATCTATTAATCAAGTGTATTTAAAGGGTCCCAGGAGAAATGTTAAATATGTGATTGAAATGTTTAATTTCTAACTAAACTACCAAAGGTGAATACATTGTAAAACTAATAAGATGTGTTTTTTGTTTTAGAAGTGAATAGAGATAATTTGTATTCCTAAGAATTAACGTGACTAGTGTTGGCATAGACATAAATGAGGAGGGTGTTTGTGAAGTTATTAAAGTCAAAGTACCCTTTATAAGAAATATTTTTCCACATGCCATTTGATAACAACTAAATTTGGTTGTTTTAAGTGAGATGCTATTAAGCTTCTTTTAAAAGTATACACTGGAAAATAATTTAGAAAAAAATATTTTACGGTACCAAAGTAGTGACTTGATAAAGCGATCCTTTCTCATAGTAAAAAAGTATGCAGCATTTTGGCCTTATACGATTAGAGGAATGCCCTGCCTAAAGCTTCTCTTTTGCTTTCCTCCTCTATTCTTCCATATTATTTCACATCTTAGAGTTAAATGTTATTTCCAACATGAATCAATCTTTCATTTATAGAATTATGATCTTAGAGCTGGAAGCAACTATTTTCAAATTGTTTCACTTAACCTCAGAAGAATAATCTGAGGCACGGAAGTGAGCCCCAAGTTATTGCAAGATTTGTATAAGCCAGTGGCATATGTTTGTATTATTAATAGAAAATAAAATGCAAGAAGCTTTTGTCTACTGAAGTCAGGAAGAATCCAGGAACCAAGAGTATTTCCCCTACGAGCATTGAAGACAAAAATAAGTCGTAATTAACTTTGCAGCTTTTATTAAAAATATAAATATTCAACATTCTCTTGCACAACCAAGTTGACCAAGGATTGGAAAGATGTTTTATTACTGAAACGCTTACAATAAATAGTTGATTCAAAGAGCTTACAGATTTTTGTCTCACCCACCCAAGAGAATGACATTTTCTTTGGCTCAGACCACAACAAAATCAATTGTATGACTTCTGTCTGTTTCTTCAAAACGTTTCCTCCCGGGCCCATACTCTCTTGAAAACACCAATAAAGACACCTGGAAGTGGAAACTAAAGGCAGACAATACAAATAACATTTTGTTGTTTTACTGCATGTGAATACACTTTGTGCATGCTAGTTATGGAGTATAGTTTCTCTTGCTGTACATCCTCTACGCTTCAAGCTATATAAAAATAAACAAATGGTATCAGAGCAACGCTATGGTACAGAATGCTGTATTATTTCTATTTATTTATTTATTTATTTATTTATGTGTGTGTTAAATACAGAATCTTTTTTGGCCAAACCAACCGTTTCATTTCCCAATAATCTCCATCAGTTTTCTATTGCTGTGAGCTTGCTGGGCTAACTGCTCCGCCCTAGCCATTTCCAAGACCTCTCGCAGGAGGTGGAAGGTGAGATCCAGCGAAATGGGAGGCTCCTCCGATCGCTTCTCCCTCTCCTGTGCCTCCTGGCGGCCGCGGAGGGCGTTCTCGGCTCCGCGCCGTGTGGGACCAGTTGGGCTGTCGAGCGGGCGCCGAGGCAGCAGCTGCTGCTGCTGCTGCAGCAAAGCGCGGAAAAAGTTGGCGGCTGCCTCGTCGGTAGACAAGCGGCTGCCGCTACCGCTGCCGCTGTCGCTGCCGCTGCCACTGGCAAGAGGCGAAGAGACCGGCGAGAGGGGAGCAGCAGGGCTCTTGTTCAGGTTACCCAGGCGAAGGAAGTATTCCTCCCCCATGCGGAGCAGGACGGGACGAGCTTGCGGCTGCTGGGGTTGCTGGGGCTGCGGCGGCGACTGGAAGATATCCAGGGGCTGTGGGGCCTGTCGGGCTCCCTGGACGGGCCCCCGACTGAGGAGGGCCCTGCATGGAGGGCAGGACAGGAGAGCCATCAGCAGGACACCCGCGGACACGAGCTGCGGCAGGCGCATGTTAGGGGCGCTAGCTGCCGCACAGAGGTGAACAGAGGGCGGAACGAGAGGAGAAAGAAAGAAAGAATTGGTGAGAATTTAGCTAAACAGGGAGGTGGAGTATGGGGTCTACCTACAGGACACAGACGTGTCTCTGAGGGTGGGCGGTCGCTGTCCGCGGTGCTGAAATCCCTGTACTCTGACTTTTAGAGTTGGCATGGGAGGGAGAACAGGAAAAGGGGCGCCTGTACGGCTCGGCGCCAAAGCCGTCTCCCTCGCCAGACTGGAGTGAACCTTTTTTCCGAGGCCCTCGAAGTGACGGTCTCTAAGTCCCCTTGCTAATGATTCCTCAAACCAAGTCCCCGAGCTCTGGAGAAGATTTACAAATTTAAGATCTCAGTCGCTTTGACCGCCCCTCCACCCTTTTCCCGATATTTCAGCATTTTCCTCCAAACTGGGAGCTGCTCTCGCCTCCTCCTTCCCCATCCCTGCCCTTGCGTCCTTCTCTCGGGGGTCCGGACAGTTGGGGTGTCGTGAGGGGCGCTCATATACTCAACTGTAGTGAGGAGTAACTGGCACTGGCAGTTCAGGTAACCATGGGCAGCCGTCTAAGTTTACTTCTGTTACATCTCAGCTACTATCGGAATCTTAACACACACACACACACACACACACACACACACACACACACACACACACACACACACACACACGACAGCCGCATAAGGACAGCCGGCTCCGCGGTTACTCAGCAGTGCAAAGTTGGAGGCATGTTTCCGTCCAGCCGCTCCCTACCTTCCGAGGCGCTTCTGCAGGTGAGCGGGCACTTCTACCTCTCTGCAGAGGAACGTCCACGGGGCTTTTTCAGGGTTTTTCTTCCCTTCTCTTTTCTCTTCTACTCTCTTTTTCTTCTCCTCTTCTCTTTCACTTCAATCTATCAACGGACTTGGGCTCTGAATTTCTCCACACCAGAGCCTGGAGTGGGATTTTATAGCGTCGACCCTCTTCAGAAACCACGCATTTGCCTAATAAGCTGACGCTCTCTTGACAGCTCTATTGCGTGCTGCCTCTGCTCTTGCATAAATCATAGGGCCCTGCCAGGGAGCGAGGGGCAGAGTTTTGCTATCTCAACACTGAATCTCACATCCAATTATATCAACAGATATTTATCGCCTCCTTGGTGACGTCAACAAGCCCTAAAATGGAAGGGCTTCTTATGACTTGTCCATTGACAAAAATTCTTGAATGAGATTTCCCGAGTGTGAACACATATTGACCTCTTACTATGAAAGGCCAAACTTGGGGGGTTGGGGGTAGGAGGGTCAGAAAAGAGACAGCAGATGTGAGGACAGAGGAAGAGAGGAAGGGGAAAATGTAAGGGGGCCAATGCAGAGGCCTGTGGGGAAAGCAACAACCAGCTATAGGAGGTAGATCTGCATTCTTCTCTTCCCTCTCCCTCTTACATTCTTTGATCAGTTGTCTCTGACAACATGCCAGTATGTGGAAACATCCCTTTGCTAGAGAAATAGTGTCCCCTCACCTTTCTGTCTGGATATGAATGAAAAACAAGGGAATGGAAGTGCAAGGAATCCAGTTTTTAAGTTTCTGTCTGCTTTTTCCCCCAAGAATGAAGGAATTAGAAATCTGTAGAGGTCAGACCAACATCCTGAAACGTGGTTCAAGGTTTTTTTTTTATGATGGCAAGAGTTACTCCCATGATAAAGGGGCACAAACCAGAGTCTCTCAGGGATGTGGCAAAGATTTTAAATTGTCCCCAAATTTCCCAGCTCCTCCTTTGTCTCTCCTCTCAGAATCTGAAATTAACTGTGGTCTTTACTGTTCCTAAATTAGAGAGACAAAGACCAGTGAGAGGTATGTTAGTTAATCAGTTTATTTAGTCTATATAATGCAAATGCAGTGAAAGAAGCATTCATTCTAATTTCCTATCCTTTATTGGAAAAGGATTAAATTGCCCAATAATAGGGCAAAATTCATTAGTTACACATTTTCACTGATAATATGAAGCCTATAAAAAGGTAACCTCATTCATTTTACTTCCAAATGCAGTCAACATTCATGATAATAAACCTATCAAGGGTACATAGGTTTTTTGCCTTCATCACTTCTTTTCCAAATTTAATTGTGTTCCCTGGGAGTATGATAAATAAATGCTCTCTGGTACTACCACAGGATAGAATAGAATAAAATCATACACAAACTACAAATTAAATTGACACTGTAATATAAGTGGGAGGCAGTTACCTCTAATTCTGCAATTCTAGATGCAATTCCAAAATGTGGTATTGTGATTCAATTTAACTTCCAGATAACCATCAGAGTTGTTTACCAGATATTTCCCATTTCTCATTTCTGGTTACCTCTGCTGCTTCCTCTGTAGCTAACATTACATATTTCAACTCCTATTTTGGACCTATACTAATCAACTGCTTTTAGAAACAAAGTGAAGGTAGAAAGAGAAATTTTGGCAGTCTCCATAAAGTCAGCCCATATTTGTATTATTGCACAACAGAAGATACTTTTGACATAAGAGGACAGAAAAAGAAACGTGTCTTCTGGGAAGATTTGAGCTGCTAATGAAAGATCATGATTATGGAAAATAGTGGAGCCTGAGGAGAGTTGTGTCTTATGTTAATAGGGGGCATACAGAACTTTAGTTTTTGTTATTGTGGTTTTTTTTTCCTTTTATTTGGAATGGTTCTCAACTTTCTTTGCTTACTTTCCTTTATGACTCCTTCTCTGCCTTCATTGGCAGATTTTAACTTAGAGGGTAATCTGTATATGGAAGCATATTTGTAAGAGGGAAGCTTAGGTAAATGGATACAGAAGAACTAGGAAAGGCATAAGAGGATGAATTTAATTGAGTAGGCCTTGGAAATTCCTCTATAACATCTTTTGGGCTCTCAGTAATCCCATACCCCTCTAGGACTCTACCTTATTGGATCAATGGAGGATGTTGTTTTATATAACTCCCTCATCACTGCTGAATCCCAGTTCTGAGACTTTCCTGGAGTAGGTAGTTGGTAGAGAACAAAGTAGCTTTGGTTAGGAGCGAGCAACAAAAGTCTGGATTCCAGACAAGGAAGAACTGTGTGGAGAAGCTCCTCCTACTATGGTTTATACAAAAGTTAGATCTCACCAAACCACTGAACATTCACATTAGAAATTATCATCTGGTTCAAATGAGAACCAGAGAGTTTAAGTGTCTTATCTAAAGTCACTCATCTAGTTAGTGATACAAAAAAGAATTAGAACCCAGTTCTTTTCACTATCAGCCTATATTATTTCTATTATATAATTTTGAACTTCCTTTTCTATTAGAGACACACAAATCAGTTGAATTGAGAAGATTAATTGAAGTAAATCAACATTGTCACCTATCAATCCTGAGGTACCTTTTCTTTGTTCCTTATATTGATGAAATTCATAAGGCATGAAAAACACATAGGCACACACTGCAATTTACCTTTTGGCTGATTCTTGTAACTATAACATGAGGTTATAAAATGCATTGCCAACTTAAGACACACTAATATGATTTTCTACCTTAGCCTACCTTGGGAAAAAAGAGATCTTTTGACAAAATATATAGTGATGGGGATCTCAAAATAATGATACCACTGTGTAATTGGAAAAGTAATATACTACTTATATGTGTAAGTAGTATATTAAATTAAATTTAGTTTAGTAGTAAACTAAATATACAAATCCATAAAAATTACCACTGACAGATTTGATCTTATATATAGGAATAACTTTTATTGAAGAGTCAATTGAAACTCTTTTAGAACCTAGAAATACAATCCAAGAAGCACAGGCACAAAAACAGGGGTTAGGGGTTACTTTATATTTTAAACCATATTTGCAATAACAATATAATATAGGGTAGAGTTAAGTTAAAATAGACATGGTACAGCAGTCTAATGAATAAAGAAATATCATAATAGATAACTGCGGGGTTTATTCTTATCACCTGTATCTTCTTATGCTTTTGTATGTATCTTTGAGTGCTTCTATTAGCTAAATTCATAGCAAAGATAGTCTCCAAGTTTGCTAGCTGAAACATTTATCGAAACAAATCTATGAACTCCAATAGCCTATAAAAATGCCTAGGGTGAATAACTAGTTTGGTAATTGTAACTGTGCTTCAGATAGATTAATAACCACCTTCTATTTCTATAGTTGTGGTGAGGGAAAGGATCTCAAACAGCACAAATATCAAACTACTTCACCAGTAAGAGTAATTTTATTAATCTTTTTTGATTACACTGGTCAACAAATTTTTTAAAAAGTCATGTTACTGAAATAAAATTAGTCATTCCTATCAATTTGTATGTGTTCAATATGAATATGACAGTCAAATTCTAATTTTGGCTCTAGTTTTGTAATCTGCAATGAATTGATGTTTACATCACGAATTGCATGCCAATAGTAATAGGCCTATGGTTAATACCTGTAAAAAATCAAGTCACAGACTACTTCTTAGATTTCTTCCCTTGTCTCTTGTACAGCTGTTCAGGAATAGAATAGATGGAAGACCGTTTCCATTGTGCAAAAGCACAGCCTTAAGACTCAGTTTCGAAGCGTCTAGAAATAGTCTCCATTCTTGTGGGTCATGAGTGATTTCTAAGGCATTCATGAGGTCCTCAATATCAGAACAGAATACCAGAGTATTTTCCTTTCTGAAGAAAGGTTCCAATTGCTGGTGGCACTTTCGATATAAAGTAATTGTGACAGCTTCTTCTAGAAGAATTCCATTGTTGGAGTCTTGAGCCTAGCAATTCTGCCTTGTTCTTGCATCAGTCCAAATCACGAACCAGGTTATTTAGTTCTTCCTGTGTTAGTGTGTGTAGGACTGATGATGCACCACAGTAAAAATCTGGATCACTGCATGCCAATGGGACAGGAGAAGAACAGGTTGGCTCACCCTTGTCCTCATCAGATGAATCAAGAGAATACTCTGCTGGAGGTTCTGGAATAGGAAGTCCCTCACCATGTGGAACTGGTCTCAATGCAGACAGGTTGGCTCACCCTTGTCCTCATCAGATGAATCAAGAGAATATTCTGCTGGAGGTTCTGGAATAGGAAGTCCCTCACCATGTGGAACTGGTCTCAATGCAGACAGAATGTTTGGGTAGACTATTCTCGACTTTGAGGAGGAACCAAACAGAAGTAACAGCCTTTTCTGTGGTTGCTTTGCTCTCTCCACACCATGGGGACTGCATATGGCATTGATGGTCTTTTGCCATTTAACCACTATGAAGCTGTGTTGTACATGTAACACAGCATATATGCGGGGCCTAAGGCTTGTCTTGGTCACCATACTTGCAATTGAAGTCAAGATGATGAGCCTTCTTCACTTGAGAAGTGATACTTTTCTTCTGGTTGGCAAATGTCACTTCCCCACAAATAGAGCAGAAATTGTCCATTCTATTACCACACTTGTGAGGCATTACTGTTCTGTACTGTGCCTAAATGAATAAAATAATAACAGTTCTATGGAACAGTAGCTTAAACTGTCTCGCATAAGGTCTGAAATATTTTCAATGCCCAACCTTTCCGACAGGGCTTTCTATAGTGCACTGCTGATGTCAGCTTACTTTAGAAGCTGCCTGGCAGTAGTATTGTATTGCATCAGAAAATGATGCAATCAACTCTGGATGATGTGTGCACGATGGTATTATGCAATGCAATGCAATATTACATCATTCTAGGCTGATTTAGGATGTTGTTGCGGTCCTACTGGATACATTTACACGTTGAAACATATAAATGAATTATATGAAATATCTTCAAAACGAGAGCTAATAAAAAATTTTCAGGGTTATATTCATGTTCAACACACCAGGATACTACAGATTAGGGCCTTTTAAAGTCAGTAATGATCTCACTGTTGACCAGTGATATCAAAGTTATTCATCGTCCTAGAAAACTTGGGAAAATCAGAAAAGTATAAAAATTCCTCAGATATCAGAATTTAAAGATAATTCCTGTTAATATTTTGTTTCCCTAGAAAGTTTTTCATCATTCATTTTACATAATTGGGTAACACTGTGTTCCTAATTACAATTATCTGCCTTAAGAAACCTGTTTTTTAAAACTTAAAAGTCCTTGGTCGAAGAATCTTTCCCAGATTCCTAGATTAGGTTTAGGGCCTATACCTTATGTTCTCCCAACATCATGAATAAGGTCTATCATAAACTTCACATTTTACATAATGATTACCAATATACCATGTATCTTCTTTGCTGGATAGTAAACAGCATGACAGGAACTTGATTGTCTTTCTAAACTGCTATATTCATTATTCCAGTGCCTAGCACAGTGCTACAAGATGGTAGGTACCCAGTAAACCTTTTGAATAAGAAAACGTACTGAAATATAGAAAAATCACCTGTAAAGTTATCATCGAAATTTAACTAGATAACAAAATCAAAATTTACACTGGTGTTGTGTCTTTTTTCATTTATTCATTTTAATTGGGAGATTCTTGTTCCTCAAGTGTGAGGAAATCTCCTGCATTATTTCTATAATAATTCCTCCATTTTCTCTATTCTTTCTTTCTGGGACTTTCATTATAAGATGCTTCTCTTTGATTGGCTATGTTATTTATTTTCACTCTTCTTAGGACTCTTCATTTAGGATTCACTGTCTGAAAGGGCTCTTAATATGCTCCAGCTCTTCCTTTAGTTTATACTACAACTATATTTTCAACTTCCAACCTTTTATTATTTCTTCATCCCTTTTTCTTGTAGTTTTGATTTTTGCTTTACAGTATAACATTTTCTCATGTTTCTTTAAGAATATTAACTAGAAAGTTTCAAAGTTTCCTTTCCCTGAGTTATCTATTCCATCCAGAGTCATTTTTTAAAAATGTATTTTATCTTGGTTTCTGTATTTATGTTGGAGTCTGTATAAATGGTTATACTCGTGTTGAGAATTAGGCAAATACAAAGCTGGTTATGAGTTCTTTGTGTTTGTCACAAAGTAGCCTTCTTTGTAGGGCAATCAGATAGTCAAAGAGTCATTATTCTGGAGATACCTGTATATGCTAATTATACAAAACTTTCCTCTGGAGTTTTTAATTTCAGTGAAAATATATATATTAGTTTTTCAGAGCTGCCAGAGAAAAGTACCACAGACAGAATAGGTGGCTTAACAAGAAAAAAATTATCTTCTCACATTTCTGGAGGCTAAAAGCCCACAATCAAGGTGTTGGCAGGGCTGATTCCTTGGTTTGCAGATGAACATCTTTTCCCTGTGTCTTCACATAGTTAATTTTCCCTGAATCTGTCAGTGCCTTAGTCTCTTCCTATAAAGAGAGCAGTCATATAGGAATTGGGCACACACATAAGCCCTTATTTTACTTCAATTATCTCTTTGAAGACCCTATATCCAAATATAGTCCAAAGTACTGGGAGTAAGAACTTCAACATATGAATACGGGAGGGTGCACCATTCAATCCACAAAATACCAGTATATTTTGTGGATGTTTTTTATACTTGTTTTTTATTCAACAGTTAGAAATTTATATATTCAACATTCTTTACATGAGATGAGTAAGATTGGCAGAGGAGTTGATTTTCTCTCCACATATAGACTTTAAAGTAGCCTGCCTATTTTGATCCCTTTTCTCATGACTGTCTTTGGTGATACTTGGGAGTTGCCAAGCCCTGAAAACCTCCTGCATTTTGAATACAGTGTGGATAGGAGATCAAGAGATAGGAGATCAAGAGAAGGTCCTCCTTTGCAAGTAAGGCCCACAAATTCCTACCAAGCTAAATCTGTAGGGACCAACTCCTTCCCCTGATTAGGAAATGTGAAAACAATCATTTCATGAGTGTGAATGAGAGATCAACAATTCTTTGAGACAAGGGGGCAGACAAATGAATTATGGCATTTGTTCATGACCACTGGGTCTAATGAATGAACATCACATGTCAGTGATGACAGAAGTTGAACAAAACAATGGAAAGGACTCCTGTGGATTGCTTCAAGAGCCCAAGATATGACCTGTGGGTAGCCACACTCCTTTTTAGGAATTGGTGGAGGGCTTCCTTTCGATTCCCAATCAGTCAATAACAATTTCAGCATCAAGAAAGCATCAGTGGGTGCCTTATGTTCTTTCTTCAGAAAATAGCAAGGACTTTGTTACCTGTCCTTTTGATTTTCCAAAAGTTAGCAAATCATCTCCCAGGGAGATCACTCAAAGTATCAGAAAAGGGGCACGTTTCTGCTTCTCTAACAAGCCCTTGTCTTGATAGACATGACTGACCTTTCTATTTACATCATAATACATTGAATTTTCTGTTTTAGGCTCCAGATAATGGATAGAGAGCAGGGAGAGGATGTGTGTGAACTTTCTGTCAAGAAGGGCAATTTGCAAGAACTAATCATCTTACAATAGTTGGTCATAAGAAAGAAATCCATCAACCAAGCATCCTGAATAGGTATTTATATTCATGAGCATTTCTTGACTCTAAAGAAAGATTTCCAAAAGAGACTCCTAGGAATGCTACTGGTGTTACAAAGGCAGGGGGAGAGGGGAGGGAGGAAGCAGGCTGTTTAAGAAAAGGTTAAACACATCTTATAAAGTTTTTTTACATTTTTATTCCTTAGTGTATTTCCCCAAACTTACAAGATTTCAGACTTACTTAATTGCAGTTCATGTTTATGGACTAGTTAGGAAACACAATATGCTGAGGTATTTTATGAGGAGTCCAGTTATGTTTTCTTTCTTTGCCATCCACATTTAAGTGTACGATTAGACTACTGAATTACCTTCTACCACTCTTGGGAGAAAACCTCAAATGATACTTTTCACCTTTGAACAGGTATGGGGAAATGTCTATTTCCACTGTTTCTGAGATTATCTGTCCTGGTTTGCATCACCTGACAGCAAAGAGTTGTTGAACCCTTACTTATTACTCATGAAATGATTGTTTGTTTTCACACTTCCTGGTCAGGGGAAGGAGTTGGTTCCTACAGTGATTTAGCCCAGCAGGAATTTGTGGGCCTTACTTGCAAAAGAGGACCTTCTTTGGGCATGAAAAGGCGTAAGTGTTCCAGAAAAAAAAACTGGTTGCTCTAAGTGATTTTGGATTTTTCATAAAATTGACTTAGTCAAGAGGGAATAGGATTGCAGGAGTACACAGAGATAACTGGGTTGTCAACATTCAGGATTTCAAACATGTTACTGGTTGCAGGTTCAAATCTTTTGTGAACCTTGCTGCAAGCACTTTTCCTATCTGAAGCTTCTGTTACCCATCTGTGGAGAATGTGATGTTAGCTTCCATTATGAGATCTAGTTGTTTTTTTCATGTGTGTGGTTGTTTGTCTCACAGCTTAACTGTGAATTTACTTCCCACTTCTTTGTAGTCTGTAACTTCTAGTACACTGCTTACACATGGTAAATTTTTGTTGATTGTTAGAGATTGACTATGTCTGTCCAATTTAAGAAAAATGCTACATCACTTCAAGGTGGTCTCACAACTGTGAGTCAACAAAGCCTGGAAAGGATAGTTAGATGACACCCACGTGTAGGGGGGAAAAAGACCTGATTTGCCACATTCACTGTTCTCTTTTGCATACATTTTTATAAGTGATCTATGCAACAATGTTCCCAGGATAATGGGAAAGATTTAACAGCCTCAAGCAGCAGTGAAGTTTAATGTTCCTATTCATATAAAGTTAAATATAGATACATATTTGAGCCTCACCTAATTTTCCCACTTGTTTTCTTTATACTTCTTTTTTAGCTGTAAAGTTCTGCTTTGTACTAACGTACTTTTATCTTCCAAGCAAAGTGGTAATTGCAATAAGGGGATTTTTTTATTTTAATACAGAAATGCAATTATATAATCTGATAAATTTCTTCTGAAAAGTTATTGGTCTTTTTGAGGAAAATACCATATCTGATTCTTCTTTATAATAGATTTTAGTTTAATATTTTTACTTGAAAATTACACTCAGTAAAAAAATAACTTCAAAGCAATCTTGCTAATAGAATAAATAATGTTACTTTACGACCCCTTTCAATGGGGACACACATCCATATTATAGAAAATGCAAGAGTTTATCATTTTTTATAAGTCTATCAAGGCTTCTATGGATGAGAGTTATCAGATAAGCTCAATACAATTTTGACTATTATTTCCTAGCTGGGTGACCTAGGAAAAGTTATTTGAATTTTCCAATTTTATTTCCATTTTTTCAAACTAATATAAAATGTGTTTTCTTATTTGTTCCTCTTAGGGGTATGGGATTAAATATTTATTCAAGGGTTAGAATATAAGAAACATTCAACAGACATAGTGATGGTTGTTGTTGATCTAATAATGTGGTTGTTACCATTACAGGTAGTAATTATAACTAATCCCAGTTCCTCAGAGCCTAGCATTATGCCCAATATTTATTAGGTTTAATATATGCCTATTAGTGAAACAATAAATGTGATCACTCATTTTTCTTCTCCTAATACCAAAGGTTTTTCAGACACTGAACTGTTTAAATATTTTTTAATTAAAAGACTATTTTTTATTGAGGTAATATTGGTTTACAATATTGTATATAATTCAGAGGTGTAGGATCACACCTCTTCAAAAGTATGTTACCACATCACACTCATCAGCAAGTCCTCCACCATAGTCTATTGGACCTCTTCCTCAGTTTGCTGTCTACATACCCTTGCCCCTCTGGTATCCTCAATTCTAGTCATATATTTGGTTTGGTTTATCTGATGTTTTGTTTTGTTTCTCTATATTCCACATATAAGTGAAACCTTTAGGTATTTGTCTTCCTACCTCTGAGCATTTCATTTAGCATATTCCCCTCCAGTTCCAGCCATATTATAGAAAATGGTGTTTATCATTTTTTATAGCTGACTAGTATTCCATCGTGTGTGTGTATTTCACATCTTGATAATCCATTGTCCTAGGGCATTTAGATTGTTTCCATAATTTGATAATTGTAAATAGTACTTCGGTGAACATAGGAGTACATATAGCCCTTGAAATTAGTGTTTTTTCATTCTGAACGTAGATACCTAGGAGTGGAGAGTCTGGGTCATATGGTAGATCTATTAATATTTTGAGTAAACTCCATACTGTTTTCTATAGGTAGTCTAAACTATCAACAATAGTATATTAGGTTCCTTTTTCTCCACATCTTTGTCAGCACTTATTATTTCTGGACTTTGTGACATGGACCATTCTCATAGGTGTGAGGTTTTTATTTGCATTTCCCTGATGATAAATGATGAAGAACATTTTTTTTTTATGTGCCTATTGGCCGTCTCTATGTCTTCTTTGTAGAAGTGTCTGTTTGGGTGTTCTGCTTATTTTTTGATTGGGTTGTTTTATTTTGGTTGAGTTGCATGAGTTCTTTGTAGATTTGGGGTATCAGTTCCTTGTCAGATGTATGATGAACAAATATTTTCTTTCATTTAGTACATTGTCTTTTATTTTAATGATAGTTTATTTTGTTGTGAGGAAACTTTGTTTGCTGTAGTCCCATATGTTTATTTTTGCTTTTGTTTCCCTTGCTATTGGAGTGAAGTCCCCGAAGACATCCCTGATATCAGTGCCATGGGGTGTTTTGCTTGTATTTTCTTCTACATACTCTATGGTTTCTGGTCTTACATCCAAGTATTTAATCCAGTTTGAGTTAATTTTTGTATATAGTATGAGATAGTAGCTTAGTTTGATTCTTTTACATGACTGTCAAATTTTCCCAGCACAATTTGTTGAAGAGTTTTTCCTTTCTCCAATGTATACTCTTGGCTCCTTTACCAGAAATTCACTGTCCATATAAGTATGGGTTTATTTCTGGGATCTCATTCTATTTCATTTGTCTGTGTGTCTATTTTTATTCTAATATTATACTGTTTTTATTACTATAACTTTGTAGTACAGTTTGAAGTCTGGAAATGTGATATTTATACTCCTCTTCTTTTTTGGCTATTCAGAATCTTTTGTTATTCCAAATAAATTTCAGTAGTGTTTGTTCTATTTCTTTGATGAATGTCATTGAAACTTTAATAGGGATTGCATTGAATATATATATTGCTTTGGGTAAGATGGCCATTTTAACTATGTTAATTCTTCCAATTGATGAGCAAGGTACATCTTTTGATTTCCTTGTGTCTTCTATTTCTTTCAACAAGGTACAGTAGTTTTCATTGTACAGGTCCTTCATCTCCTTTGTTAAGTTTATTCCTAGGTATTTAATTAATTTTTATTCAATCATAAACTCAATGGTTTTTTATTTTTCTTCCAGTTAATTATTTATATATAGGAATGTAATTTTGTAAATTGATTGTGTAACCTATCCCTTTGCTAATTTATTGTTTTGAACAATATTGTTTTTAGTGGAGTCCTTTGGGTTCTCTCTCTATATATATTATCATGTCATCTGAAAATTTCCCCAATTTGCATTAGTTTATATTAACCTCTTGCCTAATTACTCTAGCTAGAGCTCCCAATACTATGTTAAATAGCAGTGGTAAAGTGGACATCATAATCTCGTACCTGATCTCAGAGTAAAAGCTCTCAGTTTTTCACCATTAAGTATGTTGTTATGTGTTTGTCATATGTGGTATTTATTATGTTGTGTGTGTGTGTGATGTCCTTGTAATAGACTATTTTTAAAGAGCAACCTCAGGTTTACAGAAAATTTTAGCAGAAATTACAAGGAATTCACATAGATTCCTTTTATACCCATCACCTTTCCCTTGGTTTCTCATTATCTTCATCTTCATTATCATCATAATCCTTATCATCATCTTGCGCTGGTGTGGTATATGTTACAGTTGATAAAACAATGTTGATGCATTATTATTTTTTTGTATAAATATATATTTTTATTGATGCATTATTATTAACTAAAATTCAAAGTTTACATTAGGGTTCACTCTTGTGTTATATTTCTGTGTTTTGACAAATGCATGACAATGTCATGGTAGGTACATGTACCTACCATGATATTATTATGCAGAATCATTTCATAGCTCTAAAAATCCCCTGTGCTTCATCTTTCATCCCTTCCTCCACCCCTACCACCTCCATCTCTGGCAAACACTGAGCCCTTTACTGTCCCTATAGCTTTGTTTTTTCCAGAATAGTTGGAATCATACAATACATAGTCTTTTCAACTAGCTTCTTTCACTTAGAAATATGAATTTCAGATTCCTCCAAGTCTTTTTAAAACAAAGATATTTTTACTTAAAAATAGCATTTTTTTTGACTTGGGAAATAACTGGCTGGTTCTCTCTTACTTAGTAAATGACTGCTCACATAAGCATTATTTCCTCATTGTAATTTCTATTCTCAACTTAATATTAACTGAAAAGAAGTCCATTCAAAGGGTGAGTTTTGCATGTTAAGGAGGTGCAAATTAACAATTGACAATTAAAATTAAATTGACAATCAAAAATCAAATTCAAGAATATATATTTAACTTTTCCATTCCAAGATCCTTACTTCCCTCTCTTCCTAGTGGGTCTCTAGTTGCCCCACAGACTGCTACGGGCCTGTGAAATTCTCCACATTTGACTTGGATAGTCAGTCACATCAAGTTGGCAGAGAATTCATTATTTTCCCCAACATGCTCCTGTACAACATACTATCATTCCATTCTTGGTCTCTGCTCTAAGATAAGGCAAAAGAAAACAATGATTTATGATAAAATTAAAAAATCCCCTTTTACTCACCTATCTCCCTGAATCAGTCCCTGGAGGATCCCCCTTAATCTAGCTGGAGAAAGAAGTGGGGACAGCACAAGTACAGCTGTCTTCATGCCTTCCCAGGAGGCCAGCCCTAGATGAGCCTGTCTTCCGGACTTCATTTCCATAATTTCATTTTCTTGCTGTTCCAGATATATCAAGACGTAGTTTCCTTCCTTCCTTCCTTCCTTCCTTCCTTCCTTCCTTCCTTCCTCCCTCCCTCCCTCCCTCCCTCCCTCCCTCCCTCCCTCCCTTTCTCTTTCTTTCTTTTGTAAAACATAGTTTCTTCTGAGCACTTCAGCTTCTTCTACCTTATTAATGTTTATGCCTTTCAAGTATTCATAAACAGTATGCTTCTCTACTGTTCTAAACTTAGAAAATGCATAAATGTATTTATTTGACTCTTCCAGTGCTTTTTTAAAAGACATCTTCCTGGGGGCCACCCTGGTGGTGCAGCGGTTGAGTGCAGCGCTGTGGAGCTGTTGGCAGCTACGATGCGAGTTCGATGCCCAGCCCGGGGGATTCCCACATGTTGCGGCAGACCTCTCCTGCCTCATCCGCTGCTCCCCTCAGCAGTGTATTTCCGTTGATCTGCCTGTGCTGTTTCCCACTCTGTCTCTGGTGAACTCTCTCACCTCCCCACGTTCTGGCCTGTACCCGAGCTTGTATGCATAAATAAATAAGTCTTAAAAAAAAAAAAGACATCTTCCTGGGTGCTTGAACTTATCATGGATCTCTTTTAAGGGGGAGTTGAGCAGTGAGTAAGTTCTTTACTAGACTCCTGAAGCTGGGTGATTTAGATTTCTCTAGCAGAGTTCTTATTTTCCTCTTGCTCTAATTTCTGTGTCTAATCATGGGACTTCTAATCACAGAGCATGGTACCACTGGGACCTCAATTCTGGTTCTCACAGTTTGACTCCCTGGTGCAGGGCCAGGATGGTGAGACTGGTTGGGATGTGATGGGGAGCATCAAAAAGGATATGGCTCTAAACAAGGCCCTTGTGTCTATCTAATTCTCAATCACATCCCCAAAGCAATGGAATGTAAACTCTCTCCAATACTGGATTCCTTCTTTTGGCCAAGTACTGGACAAAGAACCAAGATGAGACTAAAAATAATCATAAATAGTGGCTCAAAACTGGGGCTTTGGGGTTTAGATGAAATGCAAAATTGCCATCCCATGTTTGCATCTGCTAGAATTTTATCAGAAATCTTTTGAAGGGTGAGTACTTTCTTAGGAACTAGAAACTGGGATTTTTCCTCTACGAACTTTGGGACTGCAGCTTCCTCCCTTTTGATTTAGAAAAGTATAATAATGGCTCCCCTTGTCCAAACTTCTTCCGGAAGCTTTATTTTCCTTGTTTATAATGCTTACTAGATCCATGCTAGGAAGTAGATATTATTATTCACTTTCAATATTATTATTCACTTTCCAAATTGGCAAGTAACTTGGCTGCTGTCTCTCAGCTGATATGTGGAGGGTCACTGAGATCTACAAAGAACTTTTCCTTTTATCCCTTTCTGCATTCTCAGGCCTCCCAGGAATTCTGAGGAGGCAAGGCAACATCTCATGGTTGAGAAAGAACAAACTCATATTTACTCCATGTTCCTGATTGTTTCTTTCTGAAGTACTAATCACAAGGTATGATTATAAGAAATTTCACACTGTTTGTGTTCATGTCACTCAATAAAACACTAATTAAAACACTTGACCTCAGTGGGAACATCTCTGGAAACTTACGTAAACATGACCTATACATTCTGTTGCTTGCTATTGGTTGTTCCTTTCTATGTGTATCCTCACACCTTTTTCTGTATAGATCATGTTGAACATCCTATTCCGTCCATCCTTTGCTGAGAGCCCCAGGAGCAATAGGAAGAATCTACTAACAAATGTGCTTATTCAGATACTAAAAATAGATTCCAACCTTCTCACATCTCTGGGCCTTGAAAACATTTGCAGTTTCCCATTCTATAATGGTTGTTATAATTGGATGTTTATGTTTCACACCAGTTTCTAAATTAATATTTGCTATATGGAAGCCTACTAATTAATATGTGCCTTTCCTGAAATTTCAAATCAGCTACTTGAAATGGGAGGAAAGCAGAAAGCAACTTGCAAATTCTATGCATAATGAAGTGAGGAAAAAGCTCCCATAATGAAGACAAACAATTATACAACAGTTGCGTGATTCTTTTTTCTTATAACATAAAACACAAGGAGTTGATTAGTATGCTGCCTTTACTGTGAATCTTATTTCTTATTTCCCCATCATTTGAAGGCTTCTCAAAACCAAGAGCAGATCACATTATTTTGTTAGTTTCCTTATATTATCCTAGGGACTGTGAGGATAGCCAAGATCACCCTGCCAAATTTAACCTGACACAGGTGACTTTTGTTTTTGTGACTGTCCCTAGGAGTATGGGAGTGCCCAGAGTAAGGTTCTAATTCAGGTTCTAACCAATGAACTCTACTGGCCAGAGAGAAATGAAAACCATTCTCATTAGGCTCCAATATGTTTTCTCAGCATCTACTATATCCCCATGGTAGATGATGGAAATGAAAATGAACATGTACTATCCCTGCTGCATTTGAAGTATTCATTACCCACCAAGGAAGACATGTTAATAACATTTCTTGTGAGTGCTCTGCAGGTACAACTAGGAGACTATTCTGATGGGAAGTGAAGGAAGGGTTTGCAAAAAGGTCCACAGTAAGGGAAGCACCAGAAATGAGACTGGAAGAAAGATCAGGAATGGTCAACAAGAGGAAGGATGATCACTTCAGTCAGGACAGCCTCATAGGAAAAATGCAAAGATGTGAGGACTCTCCCTCTGTTTCAGGAACTCAAGTGATTTCCTGTAGTGTGTGAGGATGCAAGGAGAAAAAAGTTTGAAGGTAAAATTAGAGAGGAGAATGAGGGCCAGTTACTGGGAGAATACACCCTGAAACATGGTCCTGGGCTTGACCTTTTGTTTGGCTCCATTCTATATATTCCACATATAAGTGAGACTATTCAATATTTATCTTTTTCTTTCTGGCTTAACTTGGCTAACATAATTCCTTCCAGCTCTGTCCATTTAAGTAGGAGATGACAAGGAAGATTTGTATTTTACAAAATTTACTCAAGCTATTTCAACAAGATGGAAAATAAACAAAATGAAGATGATAATGAATACTTTTGGATGCCTACTGTGTGCCAGTCACAATTCTGGACAAGAAAACTAATTCAGACAAGCTGAGATCAGCCCAAGCTGCTTAAGAGGCTATCAAACAATGTGGTTAAGAGTCAGGCTCCACAATTCAAACCCCAGCTCTGTGACTTGCTAGCTGAAAATATTGAGGTAAAAATATTTAGCCAGTAGCTGTAAATAGGCATAAGAGTTCTGGAGAGAAGTTTAGGCAGGGTGAGAAAATGGAAATCCTCAGCCAGTGGTCAAGTGGTCAAATCCTCATCATGGCTTTCAGTGCCTGAAGGGGGTGTAGGATGAAGAGGACCAGGTGTGAGTTAAAGAAAGTCAAGATTTAAAGGGTAGCTGAAGATAAAGGGAAGACTGAGAAAGTATAGTTCGAGAGTAGAAGGAGAAGCAAGAAAGAATGGTATCTTGAGGCTAGGGGACAGGAGTGTTGCTGAGAGGGAGCATGTTAGCAATGTGAAATGCAACACAGAAGTACCATGATATTAAGATTGAGAGATAGGCATTGGATTTCGCAACATGGAGGCTTCTAGTAACTGTGCCAGATAGGGTCCAGTTAGCAAAAGAGAAACCACACTAATTATTTCAACAGGCAAAATTTAATATAAAAAATTGGGTAAAGAATTTGGAGAAGTGAAAAAATAAAAGGAAATACTGAGGAAGCACTTAAATTTTAACTGCAGCAGACAAGTATCTCTATTCCTCCCCAGGGGAACAGAAAAGGGGGAGCAAGGAGACAGGTGAGAGGACACTGGAATGCAAACCCTTGGAGGAGAGGTCCCATGGAGCTAGGCTCTGGCCTCTAAGAGAAAGGGGGTGATGCCCAGCTGGTGCTGATACTCTGGAGCTCAGAGAAGGGCCTCAGGGAGCTGAAGACTCAAGGAAGGGGGGCTTAGCTAAAGTTGGTGCCTTAGAAGGTAGGCAGAGCAGAAGCTGGTTCATCTGAGCTGGAGGGCATGAGGGCAGTTCTGAGGGTGCTGGCAGAAGCAGGAGACAGGAACCAATCACTACATTTGGAGTGTGGGACTATTGCTGAGGAAATGCTGGGCAAAACAATAGGCAACAGAAAATAACAAATCCTTTTCACCTCCTCTTGCCTTCTAATCTCCTTTTACTACTTCATTGCAGCAAGACCCAATGGAAACCAGATGACAGAGGAGAAATCCAGTTTGTAGACTCCTGGCCCCTGACTTGTAGCAGAGTCTAGGAAGGTTTATGGCTAGGCACAGGCATTATAATCGGCACAGTGACTTCACAAGTACAATTTTAATGGCTCAGAGGAAAGCCACCTAACGATGGGTTGAAAAGCAGAAGTCAAGACAGTTAATGGGGCTCTTTTTCTAAAAAAATTTTTTTCTCTAAAAGAGAATGTAGTGGTAGAAGGAGGTAGACACAGAATTCAGGAAGGGTGTTTTATTTATTAAGAAGGAAGACCTTAAAGCAAATATCAACTTGAGTGTGAAAAAAAGCAAGAGTTCCATATTGATAAATGAAAGGACCTCTTGGTCCTCACTCAGGCATAGGTGAAGGGATTGGCTGAGACAGAAATAAGAGACATCAATTCCTCTGAGCAGTGAAAAAAGATGCATCACAAAAACATCCCCTTGGTAAATTCAACACAAAATGATTCAAACAAAAAGAACCTCTCACCATTTAGCTGAGTTAATATTGTTTTAATTAATTACAATTTTTTTCTTAAATCGTTGTAGTCACCATAGTTCTCCCACCACCATATCACCTGTGAACCATCATCATATTCCTTTGTGTTCTTCCCGCCCATTTTGACCCACCTCACTCCCCCTCCTTTGCTGTATGCCTCAGATTTATGGTCACCTTGCTAGTTTTGACTTTTTTTTTTTTACCTTTGCTTTGGTTTCTCTATATACATTCTATATATAAGTGAGACCATCCAATATTTATCTTTTTCCTTCTGATTTGACTTAGCTAGCATAATCCCTTCCAGCTCCATTCATGTTGCCGCAAATGGCTATATTTATTGCAGCACTATTTACAATAGCCAAGATATAGAAACAATCCAAATGCCCCAAAATAGACCAATGGATCAAAAAGTTGTGGTAGATTTAGACAATGGAATATTACTTAGCTAGGTAATCTTTCCAGTCTTCACTCAGATCTTCTCAGAATTTCCCTAACTATCCTATCTAAATTTTAACCTGTTTTCCCCACACACTTGAAAAACTCTTTTCTACAACTCCTCCTTGGCTCTCACATTTATTTTATTAATTTTTGGGCTTATTGTTGTCTCTTCATAAAGGTAGGGATTTTTGTCTACTTTGAGAGGATTGAGACTAGATGGTAACTATGCCCCTCTCCCTATTAATATAAAATTATATTTTTATATATTTTGCAACATAAAATTGCAGTTTAATTTATTCATTTGCTCTTTTAGTTATTTCCCTGAACTAAGCCTAAGGACAACAAGACTTGCAATGGGGTGTGTGTGTGTGTGTGTGTGTGTGCACACGTGTGTGCACGCGTGCACACTCAAGAAACTGCCAGTACCTGTGTGTTGTGTGTGTGACACTTACATATTCCATGTGACCACTGGGCATGTACATGTGCATTGGATGCATTAAATTTGGGCTTTAACAAAGAACAAACAGAATTTTATAGGAATAGTTCAGAGGACAGCACAATTCCCAGTGCGTCCTTTAAGAATACACACGTGAATTCACTTTTGCTGATTTCCATCCTTTGTGTCCACAAGAACTCTGAGTTCGCTTCTAACACCTTGACAGATGGTGATTTGACCCCAAGCACCCCCACCCCGTCTGGGCTGACAATACTGGCAGACTGCTGCCTGGAGGGCTCCTGCTGCCCATCAAAGTCATCTCTGATGAGGCCTTCAAAACACACACATGCGTCATGTACAAGAGAGTTGCACTGATGTGCCTGGGTCCTCTAATCCCAATTCGGGAGGGGCCAAGACCTTGGCCCAGTGGCCCATGACCTTGACCAGCTAAAGACACTGAATTTTGGGCTGGAGAACAGAAAGGATGCTTTGGACTGTAATTCCTCTAGGATACAAGAAAAGAAGAGATGCTTGGAGACCAGTCTGCAGGGGGGCAGAGGGAGGGGGGGAAGTACAGCCTGGGAATAAGGGCATTCTTTTGTTACCATGTGAATAATTTGTTTCATTTCTTCAATATTATATATTTTATGATAGAAGGGACTCCTCTATATTCTTTTCCAATATCCCCTTTAGGACCCAGCAGATAGTTTGTGAATCCTGGTTGATTGATATGTATATCTTTTTTTTTCTAATATATATTTTTATTGTTATTTATATCTTTTACATTTTGTATTCCCCTTGGGTAACCCACCACCAATTCCCCCGTGATCCATCTCTGTGGTCCCTTGTGTTCTTTTCTACTCCATTTTGTGCCCTTATCCTCCCCCTCCCCCCACCCCCCAAGTGTCTCTCCTATTTGGTTTCCCTATAGTCCTGTTACAAGTGAAACCATTTGATATTTTTCTCT
>PVIJ01013425.1:0-45158 GCA_004024925.1 Scalopus aquaticus
GACTCCTTAGTTGTTCAGTGTATAAGATTCTCCTGACTAGTTACATCTCCAGTCTCACCTGTAAGTACCTTCCATCTTATACTCACGGTTGTAGTCTTAGAGAACTCACTTGTTTTTTCCTCTGAAATCTATGCAGTTACTTCTATCTGGAACCCCCTTCCTGTTTTCTCTACCCTGTATTCATTCAGCTACCTCCAATGCAGCTTAGAGAGCCCATTCACTCTAGCTTTTTTCTCATTCTTTTCTAGCACTCAATTAAGTATCTGCGGGTGCTTGGAATCCCAGTGCACCCCCTCTATCTTAGCCTTTATCACACCATGGCCATTGTTCATGATACCTCTCTCTCACCCCTCCCAACCATGACCAAGTTGAGAAAGGACTATGTTTTCTCCTGTGTTTTGTAAAAGTGACTTCTACCACTCAATTTAGGCCTGAATATCATTCATGTGCTCAGTGGACAATTTTTGAATTCCTATTATCTAGCAAGATCTATAATAGCTGCCAGGAATATATTGATAAGCAAGGTGAAAACATACTGTTCCTCATGAAACTTATAAATAAGTAAACAATTTCATTATACCTTTTAAATGTTGTGCATTCGTCCCTTATTCCAGTATGCTGAGGTCATTTTAAAATATTGCTCTAGCTATAAACCATGTTGGGTATCTTGTCTATGTCCTGTGCCTTGGGGAACTATGTATGCACTTAATGCTAACGTTGGTTTCCTTTCTTTGTCAAAATAATTCTATAAAGGCAAGTATTCTCTTTTTATATGTGAGAACAGAAGTTTACCGAATTTAAATCTTAGGTTTGTTAGTGTTTCAAACCCACAGCCCAAGAGCTTTACATGAGACTAATCAAAAGATTCTGAACATTTTCATTTAAGGCACTGATAACAAATGATGAATGAGAAAGAGCTGAACTCTGAGCTGCCAAAGCTGACATCACAGATCTCCTTGTGGCATCATACATTCAGCAGACATGCCTCTCAGTCTCCCTAGTGGACAGCCCACCTTGCTTCATTCTACCCAGGAGGGCGTTACAAAGAGCTCACTAAATACCTTGCAAAAATATTATCCACCTTATCCACAGCACTGCTTTTCTTTACAAATCCAGCACTCCCGTCAAATGGGGATGTGATCATATACCGGGCCTCATAAATATCTGTTGCATGAATGATGGACTTGCTTACTTCCCGCTTCTTTCTGTTACATCCATTAATAATTTGCTGCTGCATAAATGCTTAGTACAAATACCCTTTAAGTCTTTATATATGCTACCTCAGTGACAGTGTGAATACAAAACAAATGAACTCTTCAGAGATTGGATGGTTCCCTCCCATGAAGTATACATACCTGTGTAGCTCTTTTAATCAACATACTGCTTTCTCAGAGAAGAGATCTTTGAAATCATGCATTCCCTATCCAGGAGTTATAATGAAGTTTTTAGTGGCAGGTAAATGGAACTGAACCCAACTTTGCTGATACTACTTTCCTCTCCAGAGAAAAAGGGGTGTCAGTCAGCCTTGCCTTAGAGTGTGGTCTGTGCTCATTGACAAAAGAAACAATTATACTTAGAAAGAGACTGAGGAGATTAACTCTTCAGAATTGGACATTGTTAGAGTCCCAACCCGTTTTTCACTAGCTGCTTGATTGTGCAATCAGTAAGAACAGTGGGAAGAATTTTTTAAATAATAGATTATTTACAACATATTCTTGATAGTTTTTCCCCATAGGGTTTAACAGCTTCTTGTTTAAAAAAAAAAAATGAGTCATACAACTCTTGAACATAAAACTATCTTTTTTTTTTTTTAACTTCCATAGGCGGATGTGACAGTACCAATACAAATGGCTCCTAGTAATTGTTAAGTTGTAATTTTAGAAATAAAAAAACGCATTCCCAGTGAGCCTATGTTTCAAAAGAAAAATTTAGCATCAACTCTGTTAAACCATCTGGTATTCAGATCACTTTGAAAAAAATGTTCATAGTAAGTGTGAATTCTCCTAGGACAAGGCTCGTGAGGAACAGGAGACTGAATTGAATAACCCTGAAGAAAATAAAATCCCTTTGGCATTACCTCTTTCTGTGTGATCTCCATCAGTAACCCAATTTTTGTTTGATCTTGATCAGAAGGGTATACTTTATAGAAGAAATTTCAAAATGGAACATCTAGTTAATGTTTTTACCATACTAGCTTTAAAGAAGCTCTGAATTCTCTCTTTAAATCTAATCAACTACTGATTATTCGGAAACTCAAAAAAGGAACAATGGCTTGAACCCTTTGTCTTCTTTGGACTGCTCTACTGAGAGCAATCGCCATTGAGTCTGGTACAGGGCACAATTTTAAAAGCTGACTCATACTATGTTTAGTGTGTCTTACAAAAGGCAGCTTTGGCATGCTAATTAGATACTAAAAATGTCAATTACAACTGAAATTTTAAAAATCACCCTTATAGGTAGTTTAATCGCTTGCTACTTGACCATTTCGAAATAGTACACAAATAAGAAGCTTAGAGAAAAACAACATCTATAGTTGTGCTGCTTAGTTCGGACAAAGTGTTCTTACATAATAAGCTGACAGAGACTTGTTGGCTCCCTGGAGTTTATACAGTCATTAATATAGACACTGTATCACTTTTGTTTTTCATTTGAGGTACAGTACCCACTACTGTTGTATCCAATGGACATTTCATGTTTAATTAAGAACTGTAGTCAAGATGTTAGGGGAAGGTGCTGTTCCCCACCCCCACTTACATGCCCTTTCTTGGACTGCAGGTCCCCAGTGTGCTACTGGGAATGAGGGGGTGAAGCTGAGCAGTCAGGTGAAGCTCTATAACACAGAAGGCAGGTGGGCAAACGGGGGCACCTCTATGGCCCGACTTGCACCCTGTTACTGCTGGAAAGAGGACGTGGAAGGAGATGTAGAAGAGAGATGTGAAGACAGTTGTAAGAGACAATGGGTGAGAGATAGGCGAGGAGGCTGTCAATGGCACCAGTTATCTTGATTTGTACTTTGATTTTGCTCCTTTTGTCCCTGACTTGTCTGGCCCCTTCTGCCCCCTTCCTGTGGTTCCCCACTAGAAGTTGCACTTCTGGCAATCTTTTGGGCCTCAGCAGACCCACTTTGGGCTGACCCTGTTTGACTGGATATTTGCCAGCAAGGGCATGTGTAATTTGGGATGATTTACTGAGGGAAAAAAACATCCTCTCTTCTCTGCCCTCTCTATGCACACTAATTCCATTAAAGTTTTTTTTCTGCTTTTCCTTTATGGGGAAGATGGCAGGATACATTTTAGAGACTGCAAATTTGGGGGTCTGTTGTGTTCACAATACTCCTGACAAACGGGAGTCATGGAGCAGGCTACACAATGCAGGATGCTTCCTGAAGAGCAAGATCTTGGCCTTTTTATTGCTAGAATAATCACAGAGCATTAGTTATAAGGGGAAGTAAGACAAAAAGAGGACGGGTGAAACTAGAAAATGTGCTCTGTCATCTATAGTCGCAGGGGGTGTGAGCCTGCCCCCCAGGCACTTCTCATCTGCTTGATGACTCGGTATTATAATTGAGATCAAGTCCTAGATCCCCAGCCACAGTTTCAATCTTATCAACAAGGCATTCCACTTATCAGCTTCTGGGGTCCCCTGTCATAGGTCATTCAATGCGGCCCCCACCCCCCCATGTTCCTGGTCATACCTCATGATGCATAGCCTTCCCAGGGCGATCAAGCTTTCTGCTCTTGGTTGATTGAAAGACACCTTGTAAGGTGCCTATGACTAACTGACCAGGCAGTTCTGACCTTGTATAGGAATGCAGAACTGCAGGTAACAAAAAATGGTGACTGAACAGGCCGCTTAGGATTAGCAGACTCACAGGGGTCCCTGCATACCCCTGGGTCACACACTAACAAAGAGAGGTACTTGTGTGCAGGATATTTTATTCCAAAGTTCAGAGAAAGATAGCTTGGAAAATTCAAAGCATATCTTGTTTAACTTTTGTGATTTCAATTCTGTTCATCATTTAGCAATGATAGACAGTGTAAAATTTAAACTTTTAGAATTTGTTTTAAGAAAGAGTCTAGACAGCAGGTTCTGGAAGCTATTGCTGTTCACCATCTTCTTGAGGAGGAGATACAAATCAAGTATTGATGTCCTCATCTAGAAACTGAAACACAGGTTACAATTCATAAGGTTTCATCTTGGACAGATTTATACAGAAACTAACCTCTTGGAATGGTTTCTCTGCCACTGCCTTAGGAAGGAACAGGTGCTAGAAGCAGGAGGAATGGTTGGTGAATTAACTCCTTCAGTGCTTGCTGATTGGCCAGGACCACATAGAAATAATTAGAGGAAGATAATTAAGAGAATGCCTTTCAGTTTTATATCTTCAATTTTTAAAAACAAATATCCAGAGTTATTTTTTCTTATAGAACATGTAATATCTTCATGTTCCTTGGCTTCACACTGCTGATTTGGAAGCAGTTGCATCATTGTTTTTCCTGCCCAAGGAAGAATTTATATATAGAACTTACCAGTATATAATGTGTGTGATTTTTTTTTTAAGCTGGTGATTTATTTAGGGTTTATATTTTTAGTGTAAAACTGCAGTGTTGTATTACGATACCTCCTCTAAAATAGACTTTAAATTAAGATAACGTATGTTCCAGGGACTGAAGTGTATAAAATAACCTTAGAGAAGCTCAGCTAGTGGTTAACCATATTCATTCATCTATTCATTATTTAATCAACCAACATTTATCAAGGGTCTACTATGTATTATAATAACATTGCCTCAAATATCCTCTGTCCCAGGAATGATAGATATTTGCAATACAAAGTTCATAAAGTATAGTCTGTTTTCTTAAGAAGCAAAGATCTGTGATATTGTGAGAACAAGAGGTGATTAATTATCAACTTATAAGGTTGTGGAAAAGCCCCCACAGTCAGGTGGCAATGGTTCCTCATTACTATTGGACTAAACTTCCTTTATTCAAACATTTGAGCACAGATTACATTTAACATCATGGTTGTTTTGGGATTGGTAACAAGGACAGCAGAAGAGATTCTGAAAAGAATGGGGGTAGATACAGTGCTAATTTAGCCTTCTCCATTAAATCATTAGCAGTCTCTTCAAAGGTAATTATCCACTCAAATTCACAAAGCACCTTCGTAGGTCTTATGTCATTTATCTGTGTATCTGTGTCTTTATATCTGTCTGTCTGTCTCAGCATGACTGCTCAGGCCTTTAAAAGTAAGTATGCCAAGAGATAAGAAGTGGAAGATACCAATCTCTTATGGCATTTTTCATTAGGGAAAGTCAAGATTGCAAAGGAGTTTTTTTAAAGATCCTCTTTAAAATGTCCCTGTTTGCCTGGCTACCATGCCAATATACTTATTGATATTTTTGGAACCATATTAAATTTCAAATATAAACTACAAAGTGTGGTGATGGCACTTTCAGTGTGCGTGTGTGTGTGTGTGTGTGTGTGTGTGTGTGTGTGTGTAATGTATAATGCAATGCACTGATTTTTCTGAATTGCACTGGAGAAATACACACAATTTATTTTGCCACTCAGTAATTGCCCTTTGGTTATCTCCCCTAAAGAGTATATTTTGCAATCCACTGCTAATGGAGGAAAGGATTGTTTTATTGAATGCTATTTACCTGTTGCTTTCACTGGTGTTGCACATTACTAGCAAGTCTTATAAAAGATTAATTATGTAATATGTGTGTACTCTATGTATTATGTATTTATAGAAATAGCTATAATCCTGATTTTGTTAAGCTACCTAGAATAACTCATTTCTTTAGTATTGTAGTGGAAGTATGAGTGTATATGTGTGTGTTAAAATAACATCTTCACGCATTACAAGTTTCAGAAGGATAAAATTTCAAGGACTATTCCCTCTAAAGCTTTTAGGTGGGAGAAGATGAGAAACTGGGCAAAGGGGAAATTTTCATCTTACTGCAGAGTATCACACAATTAGGTACTTGATGAGGGATTTTATGTCTTCAACTAAAATAGTCAGCGATGGACATTTTCAGAAATAGGATATTGGACTGATCAGATCATTGTTCAGTTCTATGGTAATTTCTGTTTGCCTAAGGAGGAAGATGTTTGCTTGACTTGAATACATGTCAGAAAATAGAGAATAGAGAGCATTCTTCGTTCTTTTTTTAGGCTTTTTGAGCCATACTCAGTAGAAACAGCCATACTACAAGATTTCTGACTTGTCAAATATTTCTTCTTCAGGTTTGTGGCAAGGGATTAATTATGTGAGAAGTTCATAGTCTATTACTTGAATAAAAAACAGATTATAAAACTATATGAACATTAGAATTCCTTCGTTATATAGAGGAAAGCTTTATGTTATAGAGTTGTGATTTCATCATAGCTCAGAAGCCCCACTTTCATATCCCAGCTCTCCTTGCTCAGGTTAACTTCTCAATGCACAGCATAGCAGTCGGGACAGAACAATTTTACAAGTGGCTTCTCATCATAAAAAAGGACACACTAAAGAAAAAAAAACTTTAAAAATATGTAACTTATGTATATGTAATATATATAATATATATTGGTGCAGGTAGCACCAAAAATACTACCTTTGTAAATTAATGGTTCAGCATAGTTTAAAGTCTTTGAGTTTGTACATTGTGAATGAGTTTGCCTATGAAGAATACATTGTTAATGTGAAATATTAAGTCAATATGGGTTTATTACCTTTAAAGGGGAGTTTAGAGTTTTGGTTTGTTTTTCTTGACACAAAAGACCAGATTTGTGTTTAGTACCAAGGCAGTCATATAGCTAACATCCAACAAAGAGACCTGCACACAGATTAAAAAACCTTTGACTGGTAGGGTCATTAGATAAAAGAATATGTCCATCTGTCCAATACCAAAATAGCAGTTTGTCACAATTTCCAACATGAAATATAATTGGATTTAGTCTCCAAAAAACCAGCGCTCATATACTTGTGTATATGATTTTTATTTATAGTCATTCATATAAATATTTACCTTTTTGTAGTTTCAACAGGAAACATCAATAATTTTCCTATTTGGTCCATTTTAGGAGTAAAACCAAATTAACAGCTTGAAATTGGGAGAAAGATACTGCATAGCCCTAGAATTATGTAAATTATGTTACTTTTTTGAAAAAAGCTTGAGAAACTTTTAGTTGAGAGATTATTTTGCTTGTAATTTCATGTGAATCGTCAGTACGAGATTAACTGTCTCAAATTCCCTGAGTGTCTTGGTGCTAGGTTTCCCTTGATTCTTGCTTTTTACAATAGGAGCAAAGGGAAAGAGAAAGGATAGGGAAATGAGAGAAAGTAGAGAGAGTGAGAAAGAGATTGAATCTATGAAAAGATGACAACTCCAGGTGCACCTCAGTGGTCCAAACACAGCATTCAGTACAGTGTATTAACATGGACTTGAATAATTCAAACTTTCAAACCACAGGAAGAGGCTTTCCAGTGGGAGGAAAAGTCACCATAATTAAAGCTTCCCTGGCACATGGAGGCAGCTGGATCCTCCAACAGACTGAGCAAATTGGACATGGCCTAATAGCCTAAGAGAACAGGGATGCTGCGGTGCAGCATTGTTGGAGAAGTGTTAGGTTTATTTTGGTGTTCCCCAATTATAAAGTCAATTCTCTGGATACCAGCTTCTTTTACATATTAATGGCCTAACCCTTGGCATATGGTGAGAATGCAGAATTCAACTGTGAGACTGCTTGAAAAAAGGAATAGTGAGTTCAAATATGCCAGTGGCCACGTATTATATTTTTGAAAGGTAGTTCTCAAAATAAACAAAAAGATGGCATTTTTATATCAATATGAAATTCATTTTAGAAAGAATATTTCTTAACTTAGTATCTTCACATAAGGTACTTAGGGGGTTCAAAATATTTTATACATATACAAGTACTCATATAGTTTCTGAATATGTTAAGTTGTAAAAATAATGATTTCTGTATATTATATAATGATTTGTCTATAATATACATAGGTCTCCATAAGAAATCTTAACTCTTACCTCAACTCACTCTTTTAAAGCATTAAAAAATCTCCTTGATTTTAATTCATCCAAATCCAAGACTCATCAGCACCATTTATTTATTTATTTATTTATTTATTTATTTATTTATTTATTTATTTATTTATTTATTTATTTTTGGTAGAAGGTGCTTATTTTTCCCCTCTAGTGCACTTCCTACTTGTAATTTCCTGTCATTTCCCAGTGTCTTCAGCAAGAAGGCTAATTGTCAGGGATTGAATGTAGCAAAGGGCCTATCTGAAATAAACAATTCAGTGTATTCCTGGGGGCCTTGCCAGACAGAGAAATGCTAAAACATATTGTGGTGTTCCCTGGGGGACTTCACACCATGCCTGGGCTAAAGAAGAGGAGGGGTTTTGGCAAGAGGGTAACAGCAATAGTTTCTACTTCCTCTTCTCCTGCTGACAGCAGAATTAAAAGCTCACCTCTCTCTGCATTTGATTTCCCACTCCCCCACTACCCGGAATATCTGTGCAGTGGTGAGCTGTGTTCTAGGTAGCCACAGGGGATTGGAAAATAGAAATGGAAAGCAAAGAATATGAAATCTACAGTTCCAGGGAGAAAAGAAGTTTATTTTTATCAAGCTATTTAAAAGCTGGCCAGAAACTTCTGTGGCCTCTGAAAGGAACTCTTCATTACTTTTAGGACAACTTTTAAAATGTTCATGATAAATCTGCATTATACAAAATTATCATTCTAAGAATTACATCCAGCATTGTAGGGCCACATTGCAAGCCTTGTCAAGTATAGCACATTTTAAATCAGGTATTTTAATTTAGGGATCATGTTCCCTCATTAGTACTCATGTAAGTTTTATTACTGACTAAAACTGCAGTAAGATAAAAGATAAATTGGAAGATGTATTTTGTTATTTGGGAAAGTGGTCAACCATATCCTAGGGTAAATTTATTTCTTACTCTGAATTCCCAAATTAAATATCTTAACTCTCAATTTTGTCATGAAAATCTGTCCAACATGAATTTTGCCATACTTAAAAGGCAATTGTCTTACTTTAAGAAGCAGAAATGAGCAACCTTAACACATGCCACAAACCCATGGAGCTGAAACACATTTACAGATTGTATAGTTCGTCTGTTGATGATTAGACGTTTTATGATCTTATTACTTAACCAGTTTTTAGGGTTCCTAAAGGCTTTGTGTACAGCTGAAGACACCAGACTTTGATTGTAATACTGAATTGTGAGTAAATAGATCAGATGATCTTCAAAGCCATACAAATTGGAATTGGTTCTCTGAAGACTCATCTAAAAGGGAAGCCGTGGAGTACGATATTTACTGCTTTCAAAAATACCATACTGTGGCACTTTTAGAAAATAGTGATAATGAAACAAACCTTAAATATATCATTTATCATGTGGGAGAAGGAAAATGTAGTCAGAAAAAAATTACTATCTAAACATTCAGAAGACTCAATAGCAATCAACTATGTGACTAGATTGAGTCCGATTTTGAATCCTGCTTTACTCACTGGATTTGTGGAACTTTATCAGACCCTGATTCTCCTTTCCAGTAATGTGTCCTGCCTGAAGGAGGGGAATCACAGCCTGTGGCTAGAGCACTCATCTTACTGAAAGGCTCTGTCATGCTGAAGCAGGGCCTCCTGTCAGGCAAGAGGGTAACAGCAATAGTTTCTAGCTCACCGTGCCTCCTAAATCTTTCTTAACACCCCTGGCTGCCTACTCCTGGCTTGTATCATCCCCTGTCAAGGAATAGTGCATCCCATCAACCTTAGGAGCAAGTGAACTATCCTTTCCTTCACCTCCCTGAGATGGCGTCTGCTTGGTTGACTTCCTGTTCTCACACTCCCTCATGGTCCAGTCACCATGAGAACTGACTTTCCCCCTTTCCACATTCTTCCTGTTTTCTTACCCTCTATTTAGAGAAAATACTTTATCCCAGCATCCTCCTTGTTCTTTCTCTCTCTCTCTCCCCACTCACACACACAAAGACAAGCACACAGTCAGCCTCCCTCTCCGCAGACACACACATACAGACACAAGTAGAATTATTCTCACAGACACACACTGACAAAGGCACTCAACACACACACATAGATACACACTCACTCACGGATGTGCACATCTTTATCCTGGAAAACTACTATTCTCTTCATTCATGACTCACTTAGATACCATAGATTCTCTTAGATCTGCACGACTGGTTTGACTGCCTTCTGTATTTTTTTCTAGTTCCAGGGCCATGTACTTCTGCTTTGGTCCTACTTGTCATTCTGAATTCTAATAGTTTGCCCTCTCTTGTTCTGTGTGGGAACTCTTCCCTAGCTAGTCCTTAAGTTATCTGAGACGAGAGGCCAGGACTTATTCATGATGGTTTTCCTAGCACTTGCCTTAGTGTCTGCTATGTGCAACTTCCTGCTAAATATTTGTTGAATGAATGAGCAAACTCTTTGAAGTCAGTTTGTCCAAACTCTGTCCGAACTTCTAAAAGATCACCTCCCACCATGTTTTCCCCACAGGAGATGTGCTCTATTTCTGGTTCTCCCATTTTGCCTCATCCCTTCTAGGTAAGTCCTGCTGTATTGGTGCAGGTCCTGACCATAGTCAGACCCTTCTGAGAAAGTAATAAGAACAGTCTTCAGGAGCTAACAGAAATGTGAATAGTGTCCAGAATGGAAAATACCCTTTTTGTGTTCCCATCATTTAAATCTCACTGCAGTTGCAACAAAAATCTGGGACAGCTTTGTTATACTCCATCACCTCATAGTCTACATTTAGAAACTTGTATAACACACAAAGCACAGATTCCACCTATTTTTACTTAAATAGAAGGAGCAGGTTACAGTTAAAGTTGAAATTATGCTTCTATTACAGAACCCCGTAATGCAATTTGCTGCTCCTTATTCTCTCATGTACCATGTTAAGAACAGCACTACTTATAGGGCCTTTTCTGAAATAGTATATTCACTTTTTAGTATCATCATACCACCCTTCTTGCTTTCAGTTCAACATTGATAAACATGTAGATAAACATATCTACAGAGGGATGTAAGTGCAGATTTTCCCGAATATGTATTTGGAATAATCTGCAGCTTTCGATGTTTCGATGTTTAAGTAGCTCCAGATTTATTTTACTAATTATTAACTAAAGAAATAGATTATCTCTGGTCATTAATGTTTGCCTGGCATTGATTAGCGATCCTGTAGTGCAGAGTCTATTTATTTAACTAGAATTGTTATAGTAAAGTAGAAACAAAATGGAAAAAGAAGCTCTTCCTGTTGAAGTGCTTAATTCTCTACTAAGCTTTGGGGTTTTATTCTGAGTACTGAATTACTAATAAACTGACCTTGTTAGCTCTATTCTGTCATTTGCTTTAGAGGACAAAACTCTATTGGTTTTCAAAAGGAATCCTTTGAGATTTGCATGTGTGCATTAAATTTTATGCAAAAAATGAATATATTCCTACTCTCCATCTTTTTTAATTCATACAGTGGTTCTTACACTGTCCATTTCATCTTGACCTCAACAGTCTGCTTTCTGTGCCCTCCCTGCCATCAGCCTTTAAGCCGTTCAGTGGAAATTGGTTTTCAATCAACTGAATATATTGCTTAGCTGATACACAATTAAAAGTCTGGAGATTTAAGAGTTGATGGACCCACACTTTACTCGATTCTTCCCAAATTGCTAAACTTATCTCCATTTTTCATTTTATTTTACTGTATATTACTTTTTATTAAGGAGAAAAGTTTCTACTTATTTTGACACAAGCCTTCTAAGACTTGAATTTGTACGCAAAATTATACAGAAATTCAGCCCTGAAAGCAAAAAATTAGTAATAATGACAAAAGAAAGAATAATGCTTATATTGCTACACTCCAATTCAAAAAATAGAAGAAATGAACAGCATGGATTTCTATTGATTTTGACATTTATTTTTATTACAGCATGGTGTTCATTTATGGAGCTATATAAATCTCGTAAGAATAATTGAGGAGCATGTGTAAACCTGCTCCCTTGCCCCTTTTGGGTCTCCTCCCTCATGACTTGACCTGAATGTGGGCGAGCAGCTGTCAGTCATGGGTGGCTGTGTTTAATCATCTGTTATTTCTCACACTAACCTGCCCCCCTCCAAGCTCTCCCAGGTGGCCTGCACCAAAGTAAGAAATGAGGGCCTCAGTGCTCCTCGTCAGTGATAATTAGGTGATCGTTTTATGTTTGAGGTATTTTAAAATATACTTTACAGCATCAAAGCATATTAAAAAATTGGTCATCCTTTGGTTCTTTTGTAATTAAAGCTGTTACCTAGACAAGGCAAAGTTTAATGAGAACATTTTTAAGGTGGGGTATAAGAATAAACCTTAGGAGCTAGCTGTTTTTGAAACATACTTGAGTAATATCTGCATATGGCTTTTCCTGAAGTCATTGAAATGTCCACAAGTGTACCCAAGCATGGAGCATTTTACAGTGAATCCCTTTATCAGAAACTGTTCCCTACTTTCCTTTGCCTATGAAACGCCTTGTACAACAAGCATCATAACCTAGGAATATATCTGTTTATTTGGCAGATAGAAATGATAAAACTGCTTCACTGAAAATGAAGGGGGGGGGGCGCAAAACCAGATTTGTATTTGTACAAACAGGGTTTTATTATTGTTACTATTTGTGTAACTGCCGTCGCAAGTAGCCCTGTATTTCCTATTGTAAAGAAGCAAAAGGAACACAGTACATTTTTCCCCTTTACCCAGTCTTGCTTTTTTGCTTATTTTCTTTTACTTATTGGCAGACTGTACCCTATGGATATTGTAACACCTCTGAGTCGCGGAATTTTAAAAGAAATTAAGTCAAGAATTAAAAAAAAAATTCGGTAATGTTTCATCCTTATTAGAGGTATAAACGACTGCAAGTATCTAAAACTTCAAGATGAAAAGCTATTGATCTTATCAGTTTCCTTACATCTTTCTGCTTGGTCTTTAAGCAATACAAACAAGAAACCCCAATGATTTGACTATAGACTTTCCCTTGATGTAAGGGAAAAATCAAACTGGACAGAAGGTAAAGCTAAAATAGGTTACACTGATTTTCATTCTTTGTCAGATGTACCCTAGCCTTCATATGGCAGTTCCTTGACTGGAGATTTATCCTAATACAAAGAATCATCATGTCTTCCAACCATCTCTAAACTCATTCCATATTGAATGTCATTCCATTTCATTATTTCCTTACATAAACAGGTATATAGAAAGAGCAAGTACTTCTCAAAGGTGAGCTAAGTGGATCAAGTAGGAAAGAGGGAACAGAAGCATGTACTAGGAAAATAGACCTTTTTGTGTCCATTAGACCCCAATCTTAGCTGTAGAAATTGTCCTATGTTTTGTGAAATTTGGGCTATAAAGAAGAAACTTGAAAATACAGTGCTGATGTCATTTAATGTGTTATACCTGGAAACTTTCAACAGTCTCTGAGATTTTTTTTTTTTTTCCTCTCTACTCACAGCTTTTAGAATTTAGCCGTGGCAGATCATGGGCTAATTTACCCAAATGGAATTTGTACTAGTACAAAGAGTGCTTTTTGATCTCTAATAGCTAGTCAGATGAGTGCCCCTCTTTTACATAAAAGCATGAGTTACCCATTGATTAAGATGTCACTGAACACTTACTCTCACTGTGCTAATAGTGAAATGTTAGTTAATTCATCCAGTAAATACATTAGAACACTATATGCATAGAATATGAAGCCTTACAAGACCATTCCAAGCAAGGTATAATTAGCATGACCTATGTAACAGTGTATTATAGTAAGGTTAAGGAAATGAGGACCCAGTAGGTCTCAGTTCTAATCTCAGCTCTGTCAGTTTGGAGATGTTTTGTTTTAACCTTTGATTTTGCAGAAAAGCCAAAATAGACATAATAGAATATCTCTAGTTTCCCTACCTTACCTTCAATATTTGCCACATTTGCTTTTTGACTGTTTACCTTTCATACCCTCTGAAATCTGACTAGCCAATAAACAGTTCCCAGAAAATACTTTTCAGATGGTTATGGAATTATACCAATGACCCCAAAGCAAAGGGGACTTGAAAACAAGAATGGTACCCAAGATGAGTTTCCATTAAAGTTGAGAATAGATGCGTAAACCAAAATCTCAGGACTTTTCTTTATCACAGAAGTCAGCAAACTATAGCCTTTCAGCCGAAGACCTGCTACCAGTTTGTTTTTTTGTGCAAGTTCTGATCATTTCCACTTTACAAATGGTTGGAAAATAATCAAAAGAAAAATAATATACCACAACATGCAAAAACTATATAAAATTCAAGTTTCAGTGACCATAAATAAAGTTTGATCACAGCATACCCACACTTGTTCATTTATATATTTTCTGTGGCTGCTTTTATGCTACATTGGCAAACTTGAGTAGTTGCTGCAGAGACCATCCCCATTCAGCTACAGAATCTAAAATACTATCTGGCCTATACTCTATAAAAATCCTAGCTTTTGTCATCATGTGGTCCCTTATGGCCATCTGATAACTAAAGCCTTATCTTCATGTGAATCAGTTAAATCTCTTCTCTCAGTTTCTGTACAAATATAATAAGCATAAAATATCTGTAAGCAGGTATAAGATAAAGTTATTAATATATAAAGCTCTTAGGAGAATGAACTAAGGAGAGAATGATCATTGTCTCTTGGCACAAAGAGAAAATGTTAGTAACTACTTTTATTTTCATTTGCCTTTATTGACTTAACAAATATATATTATGTTCTTATTATGTGTACTTGTGTAGTTAGGGAACCATTAGATTCTAAGGGACATGAAAATAACTCTGACACATTACTATACCATTACCATTGCCAAAGGACATATACTCTAACACATATTTTTTTATTAAAATCATATTTTTTATTGAGATAACTTGGCTTTACAACACTGTCTATGATTTAGGAGTAATGGTGCTCTTGCCTCTGTCCCATTCCTGGTAAATCTGTGAATGTATTTCTTTTTTTTTTTGTTTTTTTTTTAAATGTATGCATACAAGCTGGGGTATAGGCCAGAGGCATGGGGCAGCGAGAGGGTTCACCAGAGACAGAGTGGAGAATAGAACAGGCAGATCTATGAAAATACACTGCTGAGGGGAGCAGTGGGCGAGGCAGGAGAGTCTGCCGTACCATGTGGGAATCTCCTGGGAGTCAAACTCGCGTCACCACTGCCGACAGCTCCACAGTGCAGCACTTAACCGCTGCACCAGCAGGGAGGCCCTGTGAATGTATTTCTATCCCCCTTAATTCACTCTCCTCCAATACATTGTGAATGTATTTCTATCCCCCTTAATTCACTCTCCACACACTGGCCACCTCACAAGTCATCAAATTCATCAAGCATATTTACTTTAAGGCTTTTGCACTTGCTATTCCCTGCACCTGGAATGTTCTTCCCATTAATATCTACAACTCTTGCTCCTTTACTTCATTCAGTACTTTGATCAAATCTTGTCTTAGAATTACACTGGCAACCCATGCTACCAGAGGATTTCACTTTTGGGGTCCCATATGGATCCTTGGTTGAGGGTTGGTCTCAGGTTGACACCCCCGTGAGATGTAACAGTAAGTAACTACTATGGGATTTAGATAAGAATGGTGCTGGAAGACTGGTTTTCTGTACTAGAT
Organism: Scalopus aquaticus; assembly: GCA_004024925.1. Lineage (NCBI taxonomy): Eukaryota > Metazoa > Chordata > Mammalia > Eulipotyphla > Talpidae > Scalopus > Scalopus aquaticus. The sequence goes on from PVIJ01013425.1 coordinate 15,697, forward strand.
TTATTAATGCCTTTTTCACATCTTGTTTCACATCCTCAACATCTGATGCAAGATTAGAAAGGCTGTGTCTTAGGTAACAGGACCACACCCTGTTCTCCAAAGCTTAAACAGGTATGACAAGAATCACAAGGTATTGTTTCAAAGTTAGGTCTTGCCTGGTTAGAGTGATTGAAAAACATCTTGAGTATTCCACAGGTCTATCCTAAAAACATACACAATGGCAAGGTGATCAAACACTAATATATCTGCTTACTTAAAGAAAAACAACACTCCTCAGAGTGTGAAAACAGACTCCCAAACCTCTACAACATGCCAGGCATCACATCAGTATTCAACCAACAATTACTGTATGTGACCAACAATTACTGTATGTGTAAAGAAACAGGAAAATATGGGCTGTAGTAAAGAGAAAAGAGTCAGTAGGAATGAACTCCTAGATGTAGGAATTAGCAAAGACTTTAAAGAAATTATAACTAATATGTTAAAAAACGTTTAATATTTTCAAAGAAGTATAGCATTAGGATTCACTCCAGATGGTTGACTTGATGGAGCAAGGTCTTCCCATAGGCAGGTGGAAATTGGATGGAAAGTAGAAAATATAGGATCCTTTTTAAAAAGGAGAGAAGAGAATTCTTCCTCTGAGATGAGAAAAGAGAAAATGAATAAAGATTTACCTTGTGATGAATATTCACTTTAAGGCAACAAAACTGCACTAATTGGAACCTCACATTCAATGGATTCAATCAACCATATTATATAGAAGGAAAGATTATTTCAACAATGCAAAATTTAATGAGACTGAAAATTATTTAGAATACAGCTATAGGAAAAGAGATGAGTCAGCAATATGTAATCAGATTTTTGCTTTAATTTTGGAATCAAAAGTGTTTGTTTTTTTTGTTTTTTAAATACAAGCTATATATTTAAGTTAAACCTCCCCATGACCTGGGTTGATTATAATACAACTTTTCTGTTTACCCAGGGCTGGGTGATTATATTAGGAATTATGATTCCTACTCTATAACTCTACCAGTTTATCTACTAATTTATTCTCTGTACATAATCTCACTTATTTGTTGCAAGAGCTTTAAAAATTGTAGGACCAATAAATGGCAGACACAACTGGCAAGAAAAGAGAAAAAGCTCAGGGATCAGGCATGGTGAGATGGCCTCTGTGATCAGCTGAGAAACAGTGCCATTCATGCCCCAGCTGGATAGGATAAGTAAGTTAAGACAACTGTGAACAAGTCAGGTTTTTAATTACCATAAAGAAGGACTTTAAAAAGTAGACCTGCAAACTATACTACAAAGCCATAATAATTAAAGCAGCATGATACTGGAGCAAAAACAGACACACAGACCAATGGAATCGAATAGAAAACCCAGAAATAAATCCACATACTTATGGACAACTAATCTTCGATAAGGGAGCAAAGAATATGCAATGGAACAAGACTAGTTTGTTCAATAAATGGTGTTGGGAGAACTGGACTGCTACATGCAAAAAAATGAAGCTAGACCACTACCTCACACCATGCACAAAAACCAACTCAAAATGGATAAAAGACCTGAATATAAGACCTCAAACCATCAAGGTTATAGAAGAAAATATAGGCAAAACTCTACATGACATACATCTCAGCAAAATCTTTAAAAGCATTTCCCCCATAGCGAAGGAAGTGAAAGAAAAGATAAACAGCCGGGACTACATCAAACTAAAAATCTTCTGTACAGAAAAGAGACAATAATCAAAACAAACAGACACCCTACTAATTGGGAGAAGATCTTTGCACACAATACAACCGATAAAGGACTAATAAAAAAAATCTACAAAGAGCTCACACAACTCAACAAAAACAAAGTCAACAACCCAGTCAAAAAATGGGCAGAAGAGCTAAAAAGGCACTTTTCCAAAGAAGAAAAGAAAATGGCCAACAGGTATATGAAAAAATGTTCAACATCACTTATAATCAGGGAAATTCGAATGAAAACCACAATGAGATACCACCTCACTCCAGTAAGAATGGCGCACATTAAAAAAACAGGTAACAACAAATGTTGGCGAGGATGTGGAGAAAAAGGAACTCTCCTGCACTGCTTGTGGGAATGCAAATTGATCCAACCACTATGGAAAGCTGTATGGCGTTTCCTCAAACTGCTAGAAATAGAACTCCCATATGACCCAGCAATACCACTGCTGGGAATCTACCCAGAGGACACAAAAACACTAATCCGAAAGGATACATGCACCCGCATGTTTATTGCAGCACTGTTCACAGTAGCTAAGATATGGAAACAACCCAGATGCCCAAAAATAGATGACTGGATCAAGAAGATGTGGTACATATACACAATGGAATACTATTCGGCATTCAAAAAAGACAAACACATGCAATTCTCAGCAACATGGATGGATCTAGAAGGGATCATGATCAGTGAAATAAGCCAGAAAGAAAGAGAAAATTATCAAATGGTTTCACTTATAACAGGAATATAGGGGAGCCAAATAAAAAGAGACATTCAGCAGGGAAGGAGGGGAAGGGAAGGAGCTCAAGAGTGGGGAAGAGGGGAGCACGGGAGACTATGGTGATGGTTCCACGGGTGAACAGATGTTGGGTAACTTATGGGGACCACCCAATAATGTAAAAGATATGAATAACAAAAATAAATTAAAAAAAAAAAGACTATACCAGGCAAGAGTGCCTGATCTAAAAAAAAAAAAAAAAAGTAGACCTGTTCAAGTGAACTTCCCATATCATTAGTTAACAGGAATATTCGGACAAAAGATAGACATTGTGTCTTTGTGATTCTTTGGAGAAATTTCTATGGTGAATTGTATTAAGTAATGGCCTCTAACATTCCCTTCTGTGGACTGATATCAGACTATAAAATAATCAGATATTAATCCCTAATACAATCAAGAAAGCATCTATTCAAGAATAAAGGAGGGCCTCCCTGGTGGCACAGTGGTTGGGCGCTGTGCTGTGGAGCTGTTGGCAGCGGCGATGTGAGTTCGGTGCCCAGCTGGGGAGAATCCCACATGGTGCGGCAGACCTCTCCTGCCTCGCCCGCTGCTCCCCTCAGCACTGTATTTCTGATCTGCCTGTTCTGCTCCCCACTCTGTCTCTGATGAAGCCTCTCGCCACTCCACACCTCTGGCCTGTACCCCAACTGTATGTATAAATAAATAAATCTTAAAAAAAAAAAGAATAAAGGAACATGATTTGTATGCACAACCCAGGGTCAGTCCTAAGGTGTGTTTCACCAAGGTTGGGATACAGGGGCTTTTTGATGGATCAAGCTGGGGAGAGACCTTGTGGAGTCTTCAGACAGAAAACTGTAGTGCAAAGAGGGTGTCTTACTTCTAACAATCACAGATGATGTGATGATATTCCTGCTTATTTCCTAATCAGTGATAAGGAGAGAACAAGATGTTGCTGTTCTTCTTAGTCCTCCATAAGGAGTAATCAGTGAGTGGGTGTTCTTTCATAATTTCTGAAAGGGAGATTTGTTAGTTGGCTGAGTCGGGCTCCTTACTTTTCACCTAGCAGTCTCAACATAGCAGTTGGAGACAAGGTAGAATCTGTTTGATTCAAAATAAGTTCCATACTCTTTAGCCTAAGATTCTGTAATAAACTTATAATTAGGCTGCTTGGTGCTTTTTTCTTTAAATTCAATAGCTCAACTAAATGTATTTATTGCATTTTCCAATCCCCGCTTCATTTTTGTGATTGTTGCTAATTCTTAACTCATTCTTGGTAAGTTAGTTTAAGTTTGGGTTATATGACACACTTATTTTTCCTTTAATGAGCACAATTTTCTCGACTTCTAAGAATAAAATTGTTATGATAGAATCATAGACTTAAACATTTGGAGCTGGAGCAAGACTTAAAGATCACAGACTCCAACCTTTTGCAGGAGAGGCCCAGAGAGGCCAGTAATCTGCCGAATCTCAAATAGCATAGAACTTCCTTGGGTTAGAATCCACTTCCAGACTGTCTACTGTAGATGTGACCTCCTGCCTATTTAAGTTGATTTAAATGAGTATTTCTGCAATGTTTTTATTTCAATATCTAATTTGCTTCAGGATCATCTTGGATGACCAGACACATGTATTAAATTGAACCAGAACAAAATTTTATAATGTGCTCTAAAAATGCAATTTATTTTAGCAGTTCCCTCTTAACACAAAGTCTAAAGATTTTTAAATGGATTTTTTTAAAAAGTTTCTTATATTTTCACTGAGATGAAAATCAATAAAATCATAATGCTTTCAAGTAATGGTGTAGATAGAATGTTTTCATTTGCAATAAACTAATTAAATTACTGATTTTATCATTGTAACTTGGCTTATATTAGTGAAATTGGCAGTCTGCCTCATTAAGTTACTTTTGAAAAGTGCATCTTTTTTCTGGTTTACTAAATTAGAATACAAGAATCCTTAGCATCATGTCAACCTTTCCTGACGTTGTCCACAGACCACACTGGTGCCAGACTTCTGTGGTGCCACCAGAGCTAACCCGATTAGAACTCAAAAGCTAAATAGTATCTGGTTGTGCTAGATCAATATTAGAACTGCAAGGGGAAATTTGAGCATGAGCTCTTTTCTCCTTCCCTTGCCTGACCATGTAGGCACAGCTGATGGCCAAAAAGGACTGTTAGCTGGGTAAATGTTAAGTCCATTATCAAGCCAGTGAAAGATTATGTGATAGTCTGTGAGTCACTCTAACCCTCTGGGTCTTGGTTTTGTCATCTGTAAACTAAGGGAATTGGGCTCTGTGATCTCCAAGAATCTTCCAGTCCAAAATTATATTAATGAACCTACAATAGCCCCTGGGGTATACTGATAACCAGAAATTACATGGGCAGCCGCCAAACAGCACACATAGCTAAATGGACTCTCATATATTTCATTATTATTTAATGTCGCTCTTTCTAAGGTTTCCAGCCTTGCTCCAATCAGTAGAAAAAAATTGAGTATGTTGGCAATAAGCACAGAATGCCATATGGTGGAAATGAAGGGGAATATGACTGTTACTTTCTAAATACACTGAGTGCAATAGTTCTTTGAATTTTATGGCTTAATCCTTTGGGAATTTGATGAAACTTGTAAACCTATCCTTCTCAGAAATCGCTCCTGTCAGACATCATATTACTACTCAAATTTTGCTTTAATTTCAGAATACTCACAGACCTTTCTAGAACCATCTTTGTCTCTGTTCCTTTTGAAATGATGAGCATATATATGACATATCTATATGTTGTTAGTATCGTAACATGATAGGAAAAGATGAGCTTTTGAATTAGACCTCTGAACTTTGTTACACAGAGCTGTGAGATACTAGACAAAATGAGTGATTAATCACTGCAAGTCTCTTTTCATGCATAAAATAGGAAGATAACTTCTTCACAGGAGTTGGGTTATATGAGGTAATGATAACATTGCTTCACACTATGCCTTATATTTAGGCATTCAACAGATCTATTTCCTACTTTCTTTAAAAAATGTGACTGGTTTATAGGTTAGGTGAAATTTTTAGAAAGCCACATAAAAATTTAGAATCATGAAGTATTAAGTGTTGGAAAGTAGTGATCTAATAACCCATAAAATTCTTAACACTTAGAACATAAGGTCCGCAACTTGAGGTATTAAAAAGAGCTGGAATGAAGTGGAGGTAGGTAGGGGCATCTTCAGAGCCCCATCACCACCTCACTGGCGTATTTTCTGACTTTATATTATAAATTGTGTCTCCCATAAAGGGCTTCATCCAGACCAGGAAATGCCTTAAGCACTAGCATCCTCTCTTACTCATCAAAATCCATCTATCCTGTATTTCCACTCTTAGTGCCTATAGCAGGTGATCAGAGACAATTTCAACATGAGTGTGTGTGTGGAGCAATTCTCAGACGCCAGCAGGGTATACAAGAATTCAACTCAATTCTGACACTGTACCTGGAGATGGCATCACAATCCAAAGGTTAAGGAGTCAGTCTCTCAAGACTGCCCTCCACTTCAGTGGCCAATCAGAAGTTCAGGTACTTCTGACCAACTGCCTACAAATCACAGTTCCTATAACCCCTTTTTCAGGGCTCATTAATTTACTAGAGTGGTTTATAGAGCTCAGGAAACCTGTTAGTTACTTGAACACTGGTTTATTACAGAAGGATATAACGCAGGAACAGTCAGATGAAAGCAATACATAGTACCGGTATGGGAGAAAGTGAAGAGCTTTCATGTCCTGTCTGGGAACACGATTTTCCCCAAAACTTCATGAGTTGACCATATGGGAAGCTCTCTGAAGTCCCTGCCTTTTTTGGTTTTTACTGAGAATTCATTACATGGCACAGTTAATTAAATCATTGAGTGTTGGTAATTGAACTCAATGTCCAGCTTCTCTTTCTTCCCTAGAGGCCTGGGGTGGGAGTGGAAGCCCTCTACTTAGTAGATTCTCCAGTCAACCAACTCCCATCCTTAGGTGCTCCCAAAAGTCACCTTAATCTTATAATAAAAATACCTTATCACTTTCAACACTTAGGAAATTCTAAGACTTTTCAGGAGAAAAGTCAGGAATGATGGATAAAAACAAATATGCATAATATATTTTGGTCATCTGAGCAATTAAATATGTATTTTTACTATAAATTACAGTATTGCAGTTCCTTACTCTTTCCTCAATTAACTTTAGTTAAATGTCAACAGTTTTTTTAACTGCTGCCCTCAGTACCCATAGAAATAATTAATTGCATGAAAGGGCCAAATCCTTCATTGTAGAATTGTTGGTTGACAAGTAACTACACTAGTAAACAAATTTTTACAAAAGTCATATCACTGAAATAAAATTAGTCATTTTCTATCAATTTGTATGTGCTCAACACGAATATGACAAATTCTAATTTTGGCTTTAGTTTTTTTTTGTAATCTGCAGTAAATTAATGTTTACATCATGAACTGCATGCCTATCACTGGTCAACAATTTTTTACAAAAGTCATGTTACTGAAATAAAATTTGTCATTTCCTATCAACTTATATGTGATCAACACGAATATGACAGTCAAATTCTAATTTAGGCTGTAGTTTTTTTGTAATCTGCAATAAATGGATGTTTACATCACAAAATGCATGCCAAGAGTAATAGGCCTATGGTTAATACTGGTAAAAAATCAAGTCATAGACTACTTCTTAGATTTCTTCGCTTGTCTCTTGTACAGCTGTTCAGGAACATCTCTGGGGAGTGTCCAGCAGTTGTCAGCCAGCATTGTAGTGGACCGTTTTCCCTGGTATCTTTGTTTCATTGATCCGATATCTTGATGAAAACATTCTCCATGTTCATCACTGACTTTCCACAGTTTTCAGGGAAGAAATCTAGATGGGAATGAAAGAAGTGGATCTTTAGAGACATATTGCAGCCAAGTTTCTGATACTGCATCAGCATGTCTTATACTAGTTCCTTATAGTTTTCTGCCCTAACATTCCCAAGAAAGTTTGTAGACACTAGGTGAAAAGCATCCCATGCTTGTTTCCCATCACCCTGCAGTAAGTTGTTGAACCGGTCATATCAGTGCAGACAGGATGTTTGGGTAAACTATTCTTGACTTCTTTTGCTTCTTTATTCTGCTGGAAAGAGGAGGAACCAAGCAGAAGTAACAGTCTTTTGTGTGGTTGCTTGGCTCTCTCCACACCATGGGGACTGCAAATGGCATTGATGGTCTTTTGCCATTAAACCACTGTGAAAGCTGTGTTGTCCATATAGCACAGCATATATGTTGGGGCCCAAGGCTTATCTTGGTCACCAACCTTGCATCGGAAGTAACGATGATAAGCCTTCTTCACTTGAGAAGTGATACTTTTCTTTTGGTTGGCAAATGTCCCTTCCCCACAAATAGAGCAGAAATTGTCCACGCTATTAACGCACTTTCGAAGCATTACTGTTCTGTATTGTGCCTAAATAGATAAAATAATAACAATTTTATGGAACAGTAGCTTAAACTGTCTCACACAAAGTCTGAAATATTTTCAGTGCTCAACCTTTCTGACAAGGCTTTATCTAGTGCACTACTGACGCCAGCTTACTTCAGCAGCCGCCTGGCAGTAGTATTGCATTGCGTCAGAAAATTATGTGATGCAATATTACATCATTCTAGGCTGATTTAGGATGTTGTTGCAGTCCTACTGGATCAATTTACATGGTGAAACATATAAAATGAATTATATGAAATAACTTCAATATGAGTGTTAATAAAAAATTTTCAGGGTTGTATTCATGTTCAGCACACCGACATACTACAGATTAGGGCCTTGCTAACTCAGTTATGATCTCACTGTTGACCAGTGCTATCCATGGGAATCCCTTAGTTTATATTTTGGGAGAGAAAAATATGAATTGGTCACAGCATTGCTCACACTGTATCAGCCATGTCACTTACTGTTGTTAGAAGAAATAGTTTGTAGAGAGTTTTAAACTGTTTAGAAAAATCTTAGGGAATATATTCTTTTTCCATTCTTCCTATATTTTTTTCCTATCCCTTTAAATCATGAGGAAGAATAGCAACGCCAGAGAGAATGAGGGCAGATCTGAGTGGACATTCCTCTTGTCCTGTTCTGCATTAGAACTTCTACTCCAAGAAATAGAATACATTCTATGTCAAATCTCTCTTAGAGTTGAGTGGGCTCACTGCCACCCCACCCCCACTCATCCACACTGGATTGTAAAGCAGGAGAGAGCTGTCCACACAGTGACATTGAAGGTTACCTGAGAATTTGGAGTATGCCAGAACTCCACAGACTGCACAGAAGGTCAAAGAACCAGGAGAGGGCGCTTCCCTGCCCTGACCATAGTGACTTGATTTGACAGCAGACGTTTCATAGTTGTCTAGCTGGTGGAAAACACAGGACCTATGTGTGATCTATAAACTTAATGTTGTATATCTGCACACAGGGAGAGATGGTAAAGTTTTGTAAATAACTATTTTTCCCCTATTCATTAGACATGTCCATGGAGATTTGTTTTGTGAGAACTAGAAGAGGATAGAGAGATAACACAAATTTTTCTGGGAAAGATATCCAAGAACAACAAATTTTTGGAAACTAGTCGCCTGGAACTGATGAAAGAGTACACTGACATGGTTGTTGTGCAAAAAAGAAATTACTGGGCCTCCTGGTGGTGCAGCAGTTTAAGTGCAGCACTATGAAGCTATCCAGAGCCACTGCAGCACAAGTTCGATACCCAGCCAGGGAGCTTCCTACATGGAGTGGCAGACCTCTCCTGCCTCACCCGCTGCTTCCATCAGCGGGGTATTTCAGTTGATCTGCCTGTTCTGCTCCCCACTCTGTCTCTGGTGGATCCTCTCACCCCACACCTCCGGCCTATACCCCAGCTTGTATGCATAAATAAATAAATCTTTAAAAAAAAATTACTTTTCTTCCTGACTTCTGGTTCCCCTTGGCCCTGTCTCTGAGGTCCTCGAAACGCTAAGGTCCAATGGTGGCTCAACCAATTGACTGTTGGACTGATCCTTGTTGTTCTTTGGATCCAACAAATTGTTCATGATTTTATTAAACCCTTGCCTTATAAAAAATTAATAAGTAAATATGTTAGTTCCAGAAGCTAAAATTATGTCTGCTACCCTACATTTAGGGAAAGACCTCTCCCTTGTCTTCTCAATATGGAATCTCTGCTCTGTTGTCTGGCATCTTGTATCTGTTTTCTCCATCCCTTTCCTCGACCAAACACCCCATCCTGAACCCAGCAGTTGACACACTTTATTTTCAATATCCTGCATAACATTGGGAAAGGGAAAGTGGTAAAACATCTTATTTTGGGATGTACATTAGCCTTTAATTTTTGCTGTTTACTGTCATGGGAAAGTATAAACAACTCTATCTAAAGTTTTTAATTCATTAACATAACTTCCAGTGTAAATGAAAATTGATTGCTTTTAAAAATATTTAATAGTGTTATGGTCCTTTCTTATTGAGGTAAATAGCTGAGTTATCTTTACGAAAATAACTTCACCATCCTTTGTCGTTTTTATCACTTCCTCATAGTTAGCAATTATCCATCAATAATTCTTTACCTTTTTCCTTATACTTCTTGATAGACCAATTTATTGTGTCGCATATGCCATTTCTGAGATTTTGTGTGGATAGACATCAATGTGCTTGGGTCCCCACTGGCATTTTTGTGCAGAGCCAAGAAAATGAAGATGTGATAAAATAGGAGGACCAGCATTCTCTGCATCTCATAGGTAACTGGACATAATTTTTGTAACTAAAACTTAATTTTCCCTCCAAATGTTTGAATTTTTAACTAATATTTGAGTACTGAGTATGACCAATAAACTTAACTGGCCGATTACTTCAATAATTTCAAATATAGATGTTTCGTATGTTCTTTGATACCTTATGATCAACAAAAATTGAAGTAAACATTTTCTTTGAAACAGGTTGATACTTGCTACCTATCAAAAGGTACTTGGTGACATGTCTATAATGTAAAAATATACTGACATGAACACTAGCAAATTATTATTCTCAAACCTGCATGATAAGTATTAATGTTGTTTTCTCTTCCTCATACCTTGATGCACTTTGAGAATTTTTTGGAAAGGAAACCCACACATTGCAATTTAAAATGAAAAATGACAATCAGTAATTGTTTTCTTGCTCCTCTTATGAACAGACTTGACTTATAAATACTTAGCTAATGCTTCTGCATTTAACAAGTTGAAAGTGAATAAAAAGAAGTTTGACTCCATGTATTTTCAAAAACTAACTCTGAAACTTTCATAAGCTTGTTCCTTAATTTCTAAAACTTATATCTTAATTCAAGCATTGTTCTTTAGGCAAATTTAGGTTATCAACAAGTATAAAAGAAAATATTACCTGTAACCTATCCTCAGGGTAAATATCAGTAATTTTCCAGTGAATTTAGAAACTACCAGAAGGGAATACTTTTTTTTTTTTTTTTTTTTTTTTTTTTTGCTGTTCGTGTCAGGGTAATATTGGTAAGTGGTCTTCCTTCTTATTGGTCCCAACACGATTTTAACTTTGTCAGTACTATCATGTTTTCCTACGCAGCTCTCTTTACAGTTCTCAGTAACAGTATCAATGCTTCACTCCTCTCCAGTCATCATATTTCAAACATTTTTCAGCCATCTAAATGGACAACCTTCTTGGAAAAGAAAATCAAATCTCCTTTATCTTTAATCCTTTCCACTGCTATGACTTCTTCAAATGAGCAAATAAATTTGGCAAAGCCTTGCATGTGATTGGTGAGAAAGAGGAAGAAGAAGGTTTTGACCAGGGGTCCTGGATATATTGATAGCTGCTTGAAGTTGACAATGTCATTAAGTGAGAGAATAGAAAATAGAAAGCAAATCTTAAAGTGTTGTGGGGACAATGAGTTCAGATTGAGTTTGTTGAGTTTTAGGTCCCCATGGGACATGGGTGAAGATGTTTATTATATAAGTGAAAGTAAAGTCTGTTTGTTCAGACTGGAACTAGGTTGTTATGTAGGTGTCATTGACAGATAAATAATGGCTTGTCCATAAAAATAAAAGAAATCACCTAGGTAAAACATGCAGAATGAGAAGAAAATTGTACCAGAGGTGGAATACTGAAGTATGCTAAGAATGGGTGGGCAGGAGGTAGACAACATCCAAAGAAGTTATAATAAGAGGAATAGTATATTAAGTTTAAAAAAACATTTTTTAAAATAATATTCATATTTTGTTCTCTTTAAAGGTATTTGTGTAGACTTGCCTAGAAAGGTGTTTGAAAAGGGACCAATACAAGGTTGATAGTGAGTCTTTGGGGTTGTGTTATTGTGAAAAACTTCTATTTTTATATGTTTTGTACTTTGGATTCTTTCACTACATGTTATTAGCTGTAACTCCTTAATTACAAAAAAAAACTATCTCCCTGGAAATTAATATGGGTGTTACGTTTCAGTTCTTAATTAGTCTTTTTTATTTCAGTTTCATTGAGACATAATTAATATAAAATTGTAAGATTTAATGTGTATATTGTGGTGATTTGGTATATGTATACATTGTGAAAAGACCATCTTTGTAGTTAACATATTCATTGCCTCACATATTTATCTTTTTTGTGTATGAGAATCTTTATGTTCTCTTTTAGCAAATATCATTTCTACAGTGTTATCAACTGTAGTCACCATGTTTTACATTAAATCTTCAGACCTTATTTATCTATGTAGTTGAAAGTTTGTTCCTTTTACCAACATCTCCAAATTTCCCCCACCCACAGCAACCGCTCTTCGACTGTTTCTGAGTTTCACTTTTTTTTAAGATGTGTGTGTGTGTGTGTGTGTGTGTGTGTGTGTGTGTGTGTGTGTGTGTGTATGAGACCATGCAATATTTGTCTCTCTTTGACTTATTTAATTATTGTTGATAACTGATAAAAATGGGGTAGCGTTAGACTCTTTCTCTATGGCCAGTTTTGAAGACACAGGTGATGCCGAGTCACAGGTTCCTTAAGTTCTCTTATTGGTTATGGGGCCACAGACATTGTGGCTCATTGTGCTTTCATGGAGCATCTAAACACTGCTTCATTTTGAGACTTTGATTCTCCATAAACTTTTTATTTTTCTTTTTTGAGTTAGAAACCTTAATAGAAATGTTAAAAGAAGTGATATTCCAAAACAAGGTTGACATAAAATCACCTGAAAATAACAAATTTTAAAGCTTTGAAGATTAATAGATATATTAGAAGTCCAAATTATTCTTTTATTATCTGAAGAATTGGGTAATCCACTGTTTAACTAGCTTAGAAGAATTTACTGTACTAGATTTAATGAGGAAAGATCATATACATGAGTTCAAAGCATAATCAAGATTCTTTTCAAGTCTTATTGTATGTTTTGTCATTGTCTGAGTGAAAGTGGTTAATAAAGATTTTGAAATACTTTTACTTAGTATGCCTAATAGGTCGAGTCTTGCAAGAAAATTCCAATTTAAGTTGCTAGATCATCTTCTATAAAACAAACAAAAAAATTCATTGTTGAATATTTTAAAAATCTCAGTCTCCTAGAATCTAACAGAGATATCCATTCCTCCACCCATTATTTCCAGACCTTCATTGATGATAATGAAAAGAGAGCAAACTTAAGTAAGGAATTTACTGGAAACAGAAGTAAGATGATACACCATTATATGTTCATTTTAATTGCCTGCACTGTCTAGATTTTTAAGAATGCTATCAATAATATTCTGACTGTTTGAATATTAAAGGAAATGAAGGAGATAGGGCAGTCATATAGTCACAGGCATAGCAAAATCTTCAATTATCAAAGAAAAATTCCCTTATTTTCCAAGAGAGAAGGGTATTTTTGTTAACATTTCTCCAATAGAACTTATTAAACGAAATGAGATTCCTAAATCACTATTAAGTAACCTGAAAATATAGTAGTTCATGCATTCCAAGTAATTATGTTTTTACATTCATTTGGCTTTCATTTTTCCTATTAACAGTATTGTTATGTTGTTATTTCAGTCATTTTTTAGATATATGTATGTTAAAAAATTATAGGTATTTGCAATATTATAAAATCTTTTCATTTTAAAAGTGAGGGGGAAATCTGTTGATACAACTTGATCAAAAGTATATGCTTTGAAAAACATGAAATATCGTGTTTTAAAAGACATGATTAAATAGACAAGAGAGTTACTGAGACTTAAGAAGAGTTTCATAGTTTTGTTTGTAGTTATCATCTTATGGAAAGAATCTTTAGATGATTTCTGTCCTAGTTATTCATAGAAATAATCTGTAAAATAAAATAGTGCTTTGACTTCTTATAGAAATCTGTAATATATCCATTTAATGGATTTTATTGAAAGAAATATTCGTTTTCTATTAATCATAGAGAAATTGTATGAGCAGAGAGCCCACTGAGGTGAAAATGTCCAGTAAACAATAAGTTCTGTGAAGACATAAAGTGCTTTCTCATTTTAGCATTGTGCCAGTACTGAGATCCTCCATAATTACATGTTTAATGAGTAAGTGTGGAGGCACACTCTCCTGCAGGGTTTTTTGTTTGTTTGTTTGTTTGTTTTTGTTTGTTATTTATATCTTTTACAGTATGTATTCCCCTTGGGTATCCCACCACCAATTCACCCGTGACCCATCACTGTAGTCCCTTGTACCCTTTTCTACCCCATTTTTGCCATTATCCTCCCCCTCCCTTGCTGAGTGTCAAACTATTTGATATTTTTCTTTCTTGCTGGCTTATTTCAATGAGCATGATCCCTTCTAATTCCATCCATGTCGCTGCAAATTGCATGTGTTTATCTTTTTTGAATGCTGAATAGTATTCCATCGTGTATATGTACCACATCTTCTTGATCCAGTCATCTATTTTTGGGCATCTGGGTTGTTTCCATATCTTAGCTATTGTAAACAGTGCTGCAGTAAACATATGGACACATGTATCCTTTTGGGTTATTGTTTTTGTGTCCTTTGGGTGTATTTCCAGGAGTGGTATTGCCGAGTCTTATGGAAGCTCCAGTTTTAGCCGTTTGAGGAATCACCATACAGCTTTCCATAGAGGTTGGACCAGTTTGCATCCCCACCATTAGTGTGGAAGAGTTCCTTTTTATCCACATCCTCGCCAGCATTTGTTGTTGTCTGTATTTTTAATGTGTGCCATTCTTACTGGTATGAGGTGGTATCTCATTATGGTTTTGATTTGCATTTCCCTGATTATGAGTGATGTTGAACTTTTTTTTTTCATATACCTGTTGGCCATTTGCTTTTCGTCCTTGGAGAAGTGTCTTTTTAACAGGGTTTTGACAAAGATAGGCATGTTGGGAAGGGGTAGCCAGTACCTCGACTTAACTACACAGTGTCACATTAATTAACCCTCTTTTTTCTTCACAGTTATTCCTTTTCAATAATCTCCTTTCTCCTACCCAATAACTGATTTTTTTCCCATTCTAAAATATTGTCTTCCCTCAATCCTATGTTTGAGTAATGACTGCCCTATCTCCTTTATTTCCTTTAATAATTAAATTCTTGACTAAGAGTCTACACTGTTTCATAGTTCTCTTCCCAGGCATTATTCAAGCTGTTGACTTTAGTTTCTGCTTCCTCCAATCAGCTGAACTGCCCAAGTAGCTGCCATCACTCTCATTGTCTCATTGTCTTCATAACACTGTCTGTGCAGCCTCTCTTGTCCCCCTCAAATACTTCCCACATTCTGCATCCAGAGTGTGAATTCTAAAATACATATGTGATCGAATCTCATGCCATCAGAGTAAACTCCGTAACACAGTTCAGGATCTGACTGCTTTTTCCTCATCTTCATCTTTTGCCCCTACCCATTCCAGCTGAAAGGAAACATTTGTGGTTTCTTGAGTAGATCATGCCGTCTCAACTCTGTCCCTCTGTGTGTGCTGGTCCTGTTGCTGAAATATGTGCCTTTCCCTGAACAACCCAACATTCAATATTTTTTAATCATTTAGATTAAAGTAATCTAAAGCCTTATCACTTAGATTCCTCTAAGCCATGACACTTAGCATCCTATGATCTTTTACCTATATCTGTTCTAAACCAAAATGTTCTTGGGAGCACAAAATAAAGACTTATAAAACCATTTATTTATTTTCTAAATTATGTGTGGGAATTATAGACAAATGAATTTATAAAAAAAGAAAAAACCTTAAAACTATAATTACTCTTATTTAATAATAGTAAGCACAACGGAAGAATTTTAGTGATTTCATGATTTTTACACAGTAATTTTTAAGTATTTATCTTTGGGAAATATATGTGCTAAATATTAGTTTCAAAAAATCTTAAGCATTTCTAAAGTTCTTATGGATTTTCTTGAAATTATGTATAGTCTTACGTATTAAATGATATAAGGTTAGAGGCTATAAGAATATATGACCTCAACTTCTTCTGCATTTTTAATGAGGGAAACATTGTGATATTCAAGTTCTTAGTGTAAAATACAATTCAACAAACATTGGTTATTTCTGTTACATGAACTGTCATAATTTACCTTTATGTGGCACTTTGGAGTATTAATTAGGCTGTGTTCTGAAATGTGTTATAAACAACTCAACTTGCTGATAACTTAGCTTGGAATTTTTATCATGACATATCACTAGCATCAGCAGTGAGATCTAAGAAATTTCACTTTAAAAAGAAATAATTTATTAGAATTTTATTGCCATCAGTTGCTTTCTGTTAGCTGTGAATTTTCGTTTGATTTTTGGAATAGTTGGAGAAGCCTCTATGTTGCAATTGATGCTCCAAATCATTTCTCAGACATATATTTATGTTTTATCTATGTCTGTTCTGTGTCGATAACTATGCTATGTCTATATGTGTTTAGGGATTCTAGTGAAGTGTCTAAAAATCTTAGTGATACACTTTCCAATAAATAAAGACAATAAAGACATTGAGGTATCACATTGATTTTTTTTTAACTTGAGTGCTTAACAACTTAAGCACTGAAGTGTTATTCCTGTAGAAGAAACACTTAATTTTAAAAGAGGATCCATTTCACCCTATACAGTACACATGTCTTCTCCCTTACTTAACACCGTACTGGACCAGTCAGTAAACAGATTTTAATTGAGTTCCCAACATGTGAAAAACGGGATGATCTGTTTTTTTACACAGACACAGTTCCATTCTTGCAGTTTTGGTTTAGGAAGAAAGGCATAGTGTAATTCATAAAAACCTTCGCAGCTCTATAGTTAATGTCACATGAGTATTAAGATAATTATATGGA
This sequence comes from Scalopus aquaticus, assembly GCA_004024925.1. Lineage (NCBI taxonomy): Eukaryota > Metazoa > Chordata > Mammalia > Eulipotyphla > Talpidae > Scalopus > Scalopus aquaticus. Next base: position 32,458 of record PVIJ01013425.1, read on the forward strand.
TAACAATTAAATTTAGTACATTGAAATAGAGATTTATGGAAAAACAACAATGTCTTTGATTATAAACACAAAAATTATTTTAGGCATAGGCCAAAAATCCTATGTGAAGTGGTTGAATTGTTCATGTTTTTACAAACTACAGGAAATGATTCCCATGTTAACTAGACCTTATTGCTAATTAGCCATTAATATGTTTTAGTTGATATAAGAAATGTATTGAGGAGAATCTGGGGAAACAGACTAATTTGAAATTTCAAATCAGTAATAATAATAACAAATATAATATTAATAGCTGACATTAACCTAACTACTGGCTCGACACTTTGATGTGGGCCATGTTTGAGTTACACAGAGAAAATATCTTTATTATTCCGAGGTGAGACTGAGCCATCAAGGAGTCAAGTTCCTTCCCCAAAGCCCAACTATATTTGTTTCCCACATCATCTCCACTTCAGACCTCTTGTCTTTATTTGCTTTATTAACTCCATGATTTCAAATAGCCCAGACCTAGCAATTCACTTGGAACCAAAAAAAGTCTTGTCAAATAGAAATCAACATGAGTAGTACAAGTCAGAGCAAGGAAGATCAAAACTAGGAACTCCAGGCAGTTTGAGAGTACAGCAAGAGGTCAGGACAGCCAACATTTTTAATTTGTGGGCAGTTGCCTGCCTTCAAGGATCAGAAGCCAGGGCAAGGCGCCTGGGTCAAAGGGCTTCAATTACAGGCTTGGGGACACTGTCAAGGGACACCTTGCCCCTAGGTGTTCCCCCAGTGTTAAAGCCTGAGGCCACAGACATTGCAGCTCACCTCCATGCCCGTGGGCACAGCTGCAATGCCTTCGTTCTTTCCTTTCTCTCTTCTGTGTGGTATGGGGCTGCCCTGCTAGTTATTGTCACCAGGCTGCCAATTTGTGGCTGCTGCTGCTGCTGCTGCTGCTGCTGCTGCTGCTGCTGCTGCTGCTGCGAAGTTGATACTTTAAATGGAATCTTTTTTCCTTGAATCCCATTCAAATCTCTGTGAGAACACAGGGATCTCTAGAACACAGGGATGCTATTTCCAGCAGGGACTCCTTAGTCTTCAGAATCTAAAATCGGAGAGGACTCTTAATGCCATACTCACCCCCCTCCCCAGTATCAGATCAGTGATCCAAGGGAGAGTAGATATAGATGAAAACAGTCACCCCAGATACCATCTTTTACTTGTGAATAAGGAAAATCAGTGAGACTGTCTACATGCAGTGATTTGGTTACTAAATTTACTGGAAGACATATTCGAGAACATTTGCATTTGGATTTGAAGCCCATAACTATTAAAAAAGAGATTCATATAAAAGACATATACAAACAAAGGGTTAGAGACAGGCAGGGATTTTGGGTAATAGTTACTGAGTATCCATAATCTTAATCACAGAAATGCAAGATTGCTACAACCTTTAAGTTTCCTATTGGTTGTAATCAATTCCTGTGTTTTATTTAGCCTGATAACTGGCAAGAGTAGAAGTGTAGGACGGCCTGGGTTCAAATCCTGCCACAGCTTCTTACAGACTGTGACTTTGAGTCCATTATTTAACTTCTCTGAGACCACAGTATCCTCATTTATAAATAGGGTAGATAATAATTTCTTTTTTTTTTAAAGATTTATTTATTTATGCATACAAGAACTGGGTGTAGGCCAGAGGTGTAGGGTGATGAGAGGATTCACCAGAGACAGAATGGGGAGCAGAACAGGCAGATCTACTGAAGAACACTGCTGAGGGGAGCAGTGAGCGAGACAGGGGAGGTCTGCTGCCCCATGTGGGTCAGCTTCCTGGCTGGGGATCGAACACGTGGTGCAGTGGCTGCAGATAGCTTCATAGTGCTGAGACTCAACCTGTTGCGCGAGCAGGGAGGCCAGAATAATAACAATTTCTGAATCACAAGGGATAAAAAGAGTTAGTTGTTAAGAACTTAGAACAGTACCTAGCATTTCGTAGATAGCTCAAAAGTGTAGGTTTTTTTGTTTTTTTTTTACAAAATTCTTCCTGTTTTCCTTTAACAACGACCCTATGTCTTGGCTTCTTTCTTACTCAAGCCACTGCCACCAATCTACAGACACTTGCAATTCTGCCTCCTAAGCAGAATGTGACAACATCTACTTCTCTTTCTAGAAGGGCCACTAGCCCACTCCACATCTCTTACTTAACTTGCAATAGCCTACTTCAGTCTAGTTTGTGAATCTTAATCACAAACTCAGGTGTGTAGTAAAGATCACATTATTCTTCTGAAACCATACTGAGCAGTAACAAATTTTAAACATACTCATTTGGGAGGTTTGGGGTTTTCCACAGCATCAACTCTTTTGGGAGGTCAAGGTCAAATGTGGTCTTCTGTTTGGTCCACCCTGGCTACTAGAGGAGTCTCCCTTCATAGTGTGTATTTTTCCGCAGGCTCTGCTTTGTCCTTGCTGCACTTGCATGCAAAAATCTTTTCCATGCTGCGTGTGGCCTCATCCACTTCCTTGCAAGACACAGCCATTTTCTTCCTAAGGTGTTGCCTTTTCTCCAGGTAGCCTGTCAGAGGTTGTGATCTGTTTTCCAGCGAACAAAGCTCAAATCCTCTCTTTCTTATTATTCTCTTTTCTCCTCTCCCCTGTTCTTTTGCTTCATTCCCCTTTGCCTAGAGGACTATCCTTTTTGCTTTGCATTTTTATTCAAAACATTTCCCCTACACCTCCACATTCTTCCTGTTGCCTATCTCACACAATCTCTAAATTGCCTTAAGGCAATTTTGGATCAGAAAAGCCAGAGAGAACATTTCTATTTTTCACCTTGCCATCTTCCTTCCCTGAGGCAACAAGCAGAGGGTCTACTGTCTGCTTAAATGGAGAAAGGGAAGAAGAATTACCAGGAGAAAAAAAGAGATTAATATCTGAAATATTGTCTCACCACAGGTTCAATATACAGAAGCCAAGAAGCCTGACTGCAAGACCTACAATACTAATTGAACCACATCAGTCCCCTGTGTAGACATTTCTGGTGGCTTCTAATTGTGTTGAGTGTCATATTCTAAACTTCTGACTTGTACAAGTTTAGACAAGTTAACACAGCTTTCTCCGCTCCCGTCTCTTCCTCCCTCTTCCCCAGTGTTGGGCCATATTAAATTTTTGTCCCTGTGACAACAGATATGTTGGGTCCCCAGATTCAAACTCAGTAGTTGATAGTATTTATACTTAAGATTTACCTCCACCCCACCCCACACAACACAAACAAAAATCTAGGAAGAAGCAACTATTCTGGATTTTTGTTGATGGATAGAGAGTACCTGTGGCAACTGAACACTTGAAATATAACTAGTCTGAACTGAAAAGTGCTATCATCCCAAGTTTGGAAGACTTAGTACCAAAAATATATAAAATGTCTCAATAGCTTTTATATTGAGCACATATTGGAAAATAACTGGACATACTGGGTTAAATACAAGAGGTTATCAAAATTAATTTTGCCTGTTCCTTTTCAACTTCTAATAAAGCTGCTAGAATATTTGAAATTGTACATGGGGTTTGCTTGCAGTGTGTATCTGTTGAATCTTCTCTAGGCTCTGTCTAGCTGGAAAACAACCTAGACTATAAAAGAAATTCTGCTCCCACCCTATCTGAATATCTGAAGATGATGGTGCTTTGACATTAGGCTCAAACAAGATCAGCCTTAAGCTGCAGTGACTTGCTGGGTGGATTCCATTTTATCTAAAAGAAAGCATTTTTTCCATTTCTAAGTACCTTCTGCTAACAGACTCATAACATTCTGAAAATTTGATTAAGAATTCTAGGTAACACTGCTGTTACCCTCAGTTTTCTCTTGTAGTCATCTAGAACTTAAGACTCCTTCCCCTTCACAGATGTTCAGGAAACTCTCAAGCAAATAGCAATAACCCGGGTTTGATTCCATGAATTCTACAATTCCAGTCCTCTGGGGTACAGACTGTCTTCTGAGGGTCACCATAATTTCATACTCAGACAGTCAGCTGAGGGTGGAACAGGGCCACCTTGACCCGTAGCTAATGAAAATTCCTCACTGGTCTAAACTCATACAAAATTGAATCAGTACATTAACTCTGAAACCTCTGCAGGTTGTCTGAGAAGCAAACACATAAGCAATAATCTGCACAAAAGTATAGAGGGACTCTTAGAGCAGGAATAGATTTTCAAAAACAATCTGAACAACTCTTTTATTTTACAAATAAAGGAAGACTCCATCTGGAATAGTTAAATGAATTGTCAGAGAATGGAGCTAGAACCCATGGCTGCTCATTCAGTCAGTAAACAAATATTTGCCATTATTCATTAGATGCTAGATATTCTTCCAGGTGCTGAGGTCTCCAGTAGCTTTCAGTAAAAGTGCTTTACAGTTAAAACAGAAAACCCAATTAAATGTTGGTTTAAAGAGAATGGGAAATTTATTGCCTTGTTAATGGTGAAGTCAGGCCAGCTTCAGGCAACACTTGACCAGTAGCTCAGATGAATTCACTAGGATGACTCTCAGGTCTCAGTGCCCTTCATTATTGGCTTCATTCTTGAGCGCTTCCTCCTTATAACCATAATATAACAATTCAGCAGACTTGGGGTTATTTCAGGTACAAATCTAATACAAAGAGAGTTCACTTTGCTGTTAGAATTGAAAAAACAAAACCTGTGGAACTGATTCTTGAATCTCTAATTCCCTGACTTGTATCACATATTCAACTGAACCAAAAAGTGTGTTCTAGACGTGAGGATTGCAGACTGCTTTCGGTCAATCAGAGGCCACTCCCAGAGTCAACAATGGTATCAATCCCTTTAAAAATGCATGCTGAAAATTGTCTAGGGAAGTAATTGTTGGAAAGGAACAACAAATTTAAACAAATCCCTTTCCCTCAAGTGCTCACAAGGGGGAACGTTTCAGTACTCCAGTTGGTTTTCACACTTCACTCCATGGAGTCTCAGAAGTTCTGGGGCTGTATCTCGTGGTTTGAGTGCACCTGCCCCTCCTTGAACTTCAGCTCCTTACCTTCAATTTCAAAGAGAGCTAGTCCACTTTGGTCTGTTTTACATATTGGGCTTCTACATGAATTCATTTGAAGAAAGTGCTTTGTGTTAAAATAGTCTTAAAACCACTTTCCTACATGCAACCTACAAAACGGTTGCAATGTCAAAGTTATCTATGCTTTATACTTTTTATACATTTTTTCTTTGACTCCATAATGTATCCTATTGCCATAGTGGCCCTCCAGTGCTAACTGAATGAAATTAAAACTGGAGTCCTAGAGCCTTTGGAAAATAGGTGGTGATTTTCCACCCATGCCAGGGTTACTGCCTGTGAGCAGCCCCTCCCCTGGCACTCAGTCCCAAAAGTTGCTCCGAGCAGTGCAAGGGGTAGCTGGTGGTAGACATTTTACTTCCTGCCACCAGTGAGCCCACTGGGGCTCTGACTGCAGGCAGAGGCTGGCAGTTATGGTGGATGGCAGTGGTTCCCTTAACGTGCCACCCCAGGACAGGTGACCCTTGGTTCAGAGCCACAGTAAAGAGATAGGGCCCCACTGGGTCAGCTCCAGGGCTGTGGCTCCTCCAGCTGCAGGCAGTAGAGAGGCCCAGGGATTTGCTGGCTGGATAATAAGATGGACCTATCAGGTGTGAGCTGTGAGCTGATTAGTGCTGTGGTTTGCTCAGCCATAGAATTGAAAATGATCCAATCAGATTTGTAGGTGGGAGGGACCCCGAAAGAGGATATAAGGCAGGGCAGGCACCAGCTTAGGAGTGGGGTACTTGTAGTCCTGGCCTCAGAAGAGAGAAGAGAAACCATGAAGCTTCGCAGGGAAGTTGAAGGGCTCCTCAGAGGCCAGGCCAGCCCCGCCTGTCCCTCACCTGACTCTAACATTGCCTGAAGGAACACCAAAGTCCCCGAGCCTGGTATGTCATAGAGTTGTTTGTTGTTGACCAACAACTTACAAAATGCTCTAACACTGGTGGCTTTATCACTGCACTTCTAGTGACTGGTGGTGACAGTACTGCTGGCCAGTCCTGGCCAGGACTGTTGATGAACGACTGGCACTCTGTATCTGAGTCACCTCTGAGAGCTGTTAACCGTTCCTGATCATCTGGCACTGCCTTCTAGTGCTGCTGCTTCCATTGCTGTCTAGTCCAGCGTCTGGTGCTGTCCATGCCAACCTTTAGACTATTGCTGAGGGCTGCTGTGGCATCACCTCAGTGGCCCCACCTGTAAGCACCTCCAGCTTCGGTGAGTTGGATCCTGGCCCACTGCTTGCCGGCGTGCCATTAGTACCAGACCCTTGGGATGGCGCCATCTTGGATGAGCAGCCTTTTGTTTAGGACTTTTGGGGACATTAGGGGGTGAGGTAGCTGATCACTGTAGCTTTAAACACTGAAGACATTATGGGGTGAGGTAGCTGTAGCTTTAGACACTCTTTGTTTCTCCTATTTATTAAGTAAATCCATTGTTGTTCCCTGAACCTGAGTGATCTTGCAATTGTGTAATTGTGCACATAGGTGTCCACAGACAGTGTCCTATCCTCTATGGGCACTGTCCTATGACTTGTAACAGAAGCCTTAGAGCTCTCTTTTCAGAATCAGGATGTCATGAAGGCATTTCTTGGAACTTAGGTCTCTTGAAAATTTCATTTCACGAACTTTTCATGCTTCCGGTATTTTTATGGTGGTGGCCATTCATAGCCATTGTTCCCATTTCCTCCTCTATATGCTCACTCAGAGCACTGGAGAAAGAGTTCTACCTCTGTAACACTTCTAAATACTCAACTTTGAAGTCATTAACGAGCAAATGAAATTCTTAAAAAAAATGATCCACCAATCAATTCCACTAATCAATTCCATATGCTAAGCAAGTAGCATATGGTTGTCTTTCACTAATACACCTACTTACCTGGAATTAAGTTACACCTTTTTGCTTGAAAAGTAACACTTAAGTTAACAAAAGTCAGACTTTAACCCAAAGAAGACAAAATGTCCCTTCATGCCAAATTTAACAACATATTTGTTATGATCATGTACTTGGTAAATTCTTCTCTTTCTCAGCTAAATTTTTATCTATTTCATATTCTAGTCAATGAAATGTAAAATTTGAAAATATATCACATTCATTGTTAGCTCTGAATGGATTCAAATCTTTTTGCAGATTTTTGTATTCAACTTCTAGCCCATTTCATTTAATGATGTATTTGAATTATAAAATTTTTTACCTCTTAAATATTTTCTGAGATTCATATAAGTAATTCAAGTGGTTTCTAAAATTCAGTCTTAAACAATTCGTAGTATTCACATAAGTATTTTGAAGTGTATATTTAGTAATAGTTCACTTAAAAATTGAATAAACATCATGAAAATGGGTAAGATATACAAATATTTCAGATTCACATAATTTATTTTTGATTAGTTATCTTTGGTTTTTTTTATTATTTGGTGCAATAACCACTTTTGAATTCCCTGTAAACCAACTCCCTGGAAATTTGTGTGTGTGGGAATTGGAAAGTGTTTGGGGAAAAAACTGCCATAAGGAAATGAGGGAAACCAGACTGAACAGAGGGAGAGGATCATTGTAAGCTATCACCCAGAGACCCCCGAATTATCATGGGAGCTGTAACCTAGATGACTCTTCAGAACTGTGTTAAATTGAAGCAAGGGTCTCGGCCTTTTGATCCCACATTGGCCAGTTGTGGATCAGACTACTTCTGGGGAGAGGCACACCTTGGCTAAGGCAGTGCTCTTCAGCCAAGGGCAATGCCGGGGGAAGGGCACAGTTGTGAACCATCTGCAGCCACAGATGGGTGGGGGCAGGGAGGAGGGCTTAGTTTCTAAAGAGGGGCCTCCCCTATAGTACAGTATCCCACAGTCACCAACAGAAAGAAGCTTTGGGGATAGAACGGCAGGTAAGCACCTGAGGGCCGTGGAGTTCTACTTAATTGCTAGTCTGCCATGCAAATTTCTTATAATTTGAATGCATGATTGACTAAAGAAAAGACATTGCTGATACAATGAAAGGTACAAGTACTAGATGGTTGATAGACTAAGAAAAACATGTAAGAGTTTCCCCTGGGCCTAAAAAGTTAATTATTGATTAACATGTATGTGCTAAGAGAATATTAATTAAAAAACGTAGATACAAGGCATTGGGTTTCTAGTAGTAGACTTTTTTTTGTAAGTAATAATTACAGTAAGAAAAAAAGAGGGAACTACAAGTTAATTACTTTACATACTTCGTTTATTAAATGGGCTAATCTTGGTGGATTTTTTTTTTTAAATCTGGGTAGCATTTTTGTTACAGATGACCTCATAAAACTTATACACACAAAAAAATTAAAAAACAAATCAGTATAAACAAAATATTGAATAAAAAATACCTTCAACCTAAAGATCCTGCTTTTGGATTGTAACAGTGGGTAATGTACTACAGGCAATACTTCCTTTGCACAGTACAGGGTTAAGTGAAACATGTAAATGGGAAATGAAATGTGAGGACTGTCTCATTAACTTTTATTCCAATGATTGCAATTTTAAAAACTTGCTTCTTTTCTGAAAATGTATTAAATTACCTAAATCACTAACCATTAGCTTTATGAAAGAGAAGACCTTGTCTGACTGTGCTTGTTATTTTATCTTTGTAGCCTAACACAGTGCAAGGCCACATAACTGGCACCTAGTAATTTTTGAATGAATGAGCCATCAACCAAATGAAATAGTGCACAGCAATCTGGTGCCCAGACATTCTTTTCTTTCTCAGACTATCTGGCAAATACTGAATTATTCACTGGGTATTGCTTTCTTCTTCTAGAATAAGTTTTTATTGCATAGTTTTTTTTTTTTTTTAAAGATTTATTTATTTATACATACAAGCTGGGGTACAGACCAGAGGCACGGGGAGGCGAGAGAGTCCCCCAGAGACAGAGTGGGGAGCAGAACAGGCAGATCAGAAACACACTGCTAAGGGGAGCAGCGGGTGAGGCAGGAGAGGTCTGCTGCACCATGTGGGATTCTCCCTGGCTGGGCGTCGAACTCGCATCGCGCGCTGCCGCCGACAGCTCCACAGCGCAGCGCTCAACCGCTGTGCCACCAGGGAGGCCCTTATTGCATAGTTTTTATAGCAGTTCTTCATATTGTATTTTATCAGAGGTTAGTTACTCTTCCATATTTAGCTAATCACTATGAGTCTGTTCCCCAAAGGACCACCATATATAGAAATATATAGTTGATGGAGCTCATCGTGAATATTTCATATATTATTGTTTATTAGATAGTAAGACAAATTTAAGCTTTTCAATTCAGTTTAAAAATTCTGTTAACTTCAAAAAAATAATAAAAATTAGTTTCTAACTTTCCTCAGTGTTATCCATGCTCACATAGACTGAGATATTTAGATATTTATTTAAATAAAGAGTAAAAATGCAAATATGGATGTAATAGTATTTGGGGGACACTGACTAGAAAAAAGTGCTTAATCCCAGTTTCCTAAATTATTTTTAAGTATCAAACTTTAAACATGAGATAGTAGCTTCTTTACAACATATGTTGATGTTTTGGGTTCAACAAAATTGTGTTTTACAAACAATTTACAGAAGTTCTGGTTTTTCAAAGTCACATTTCTGTTAACGACTCTGTTTCTGAACTGGACTCAAACCTCAAGTTCAGTTCCTACTTTTAAGTTTATCTTTCATTCTTAGTTTATGTCAAATTCTCATTTCTCCTGAAGATACACAGATTTCTTGTTGGCATCATTAAGGATCAAGTAGAAAACATCCTAATTTATTGGTGGTCATTGTAACCCCATTGTAACCCCATTGTAACTCTCATTGCCCAAGTGACTGGTATCCCAATTCAAGTTGATACCCCAACAAAATTACAGAGTCTTATTGCCACGGTGCCTTGTGTTAATTCATGAAAACTGGAGAATTACTGTGTTGCACCAAGACTTAAGCAGTAGCAGGTTGGCCACAGAGAGAACTTGGAATGATGAGAAACAATAACCCACAGTTGAGTGAATGGCCACTTCTGTAATGAAGGCGCAAGAAACAGAATTAAAGACCAGAGATACAAAAATGACTTCATTTTAGTTAGAAACTGATTCAAAGAAAACTAGAAAAAAGGAGACTTTTGTTTAATCTATCCTTACTAATTAGTATTCCCATTCTCACAATAAATAAAGTCAGGTTTTGGTAGATTAGAGTTTACATTTTAATGTAAAGTTGTTTTGATTTTGTTTTGTTTGGGTTTTTGTCTGTGAAAATAAGTAACAGTCTGGCTATAGAAGACATCTTTTCTCCTGGAAAATGCTTCAATTATGAGAGTAGAAGAGAACATAACTGTTCTTTTCGGTAACTACATGTTCATAAACAATGCCCAACTTGACATTTATAAGACATGTAAAGTCTGAACAAACTAGTCCAAAAACTTGACTTACAAACTTGATTTGAATGGAATTCTTGATTTCCTAGGACTATGAAGATAAGAACAGGAAATGTCATTCCTGTTTTCTCTAAATAGAAAATTTGCTGTATAAATTGCTGCTTAAACTATTATTAAAGCCATTTTTTACTCATTTTTAGTGACAGCAGAGAAATTACATAATCATATATTAAAGGTGAGATGGGTAGAACAAATTGAAGTAGATCTGCTTTGGACATTGTTGTTGAAACCCTCTTCATTATGCATTAAGGCTTGTGGTGCGTGCGTGTGCTCAATGGATTACAAAATCACATCCAAATCTATTATTGTTTTTGATCCTCCTAGCAATACTGTGACCTAAGCAGAGATGAATATTTGACAATTACAAAACTTGTGTGACTCAGCCTCACCTGCAAGTTTTGAGTGATTCCTCCTAGTAATTTGATTCATGGGCTATTGCTGTGTGAGATGTTTCCCCTTGCCAGCAATCATGGACATAATTGAATGCTAGACAAGCAACCCTCCAACAAAGTTACATTAAGACAACTCTTTAGCAGTGGCTATACCACAGCACATACATCAAGAATTATGTATAATTCTGCTGTACATGAGGTCTGGAAACTGAGACTTTTCATGCTGGGTCTGTTTGTGAAGATCTTTATTCCATTTGCCTGCATACAAAGTACAAAGCCCGAGGGATGTGTGCTGCTCCATCATTTCAGCCTTGGTTTCTAGGGACTCATGAGACTTGACTGAAAGATCTTCCCTTTGCACAACACGTCTACCTTTATATCAGGGCAAAGCACGTAACGTTTTCCAGGATATTTGGCTCAGTAATGAAACTGGTTTGCTATTGCCTAGATGTAGCTCTCCTAACCCACCTGTGTGTCCATAATGTTGTCTTGTTTGTGACTTCTGCTGGTTTGGGCAGACCCTGGGGTTCTGAGAGTCTGCTCTTTAGAACAGATTTGCTTGATATCTTTTCTTGGAAACAAGGCCACTCTCCCTGATTGCTATGTGTCAGAGCAATCTATCAGGCATTCTTGCTTCTCGGCCCTCCACTCGGCTCACCACAGTGTTCCTTGAAATCGTGCTTCAGAGTCCTTGTGGGATTGTATCTGTTTTCACAGCTTGCAGCAGTCCCCACATCAGTTCACCAAGGCACATCTGCTCAGTTTTCCCGTTGGCATCTATTCTTCTCACCTGTGGAGTTCCAGCGTGGCAATGTATGCTGGTAGGCTGGCTGCATACCAAGGCCTTATTGTCGATGCTGATTCTGACTTGCCTTTTAATGTTAAACATTATTCACAGTACAAGAAGAACCAGGTGGATTTTTCTAATCCACCTCTGTCTCAGAGCTGTGGGTCAGGTCACACATTTACCATCTCTCTAACTCTTTCTATTATGTCAGAAGCATGATGCTGTCTTAGTGTTTTTCCAGTTTCCAGAAAAACCATATTTATTTTCTTAACCTAACTTTGTTCTTTCTTTTGTTCTGTGCAGCCTTGGATAGGATGCTCCCTATATATTACTGGCTATTAATTTTGTAATGTCATTTCAAATCCATAGATTGCCAAGTCTTTTTATACAGCTCTGTATAATCTTTTATGGTGAATAGTATCTAAAACCTAGATGCCATTCACCTTGTGATTCACTGGCTGTATTGCCAGTAAACATTAGAAGTCTATTAGTGTATAGTCAATCCCCATGCAAATGTTTTCAAATTTCACAATAGGAAATACTGTGTGACATTATTTTGATCACAGGTATGTATACCTCTGCTGTCTTTCCCTCAAAGTAACTTAGGTTGACAATGGAATGTTTTGTTCAGTGATATTGGGTCACTGTATTTGTTGAGTTTTCCAGCTTTTGAGTCTATCCACTTTGCGGATCTCCATCAATTACAGCTGGTAAGCAGCCAAGTTTCTTTGGCCTCTACAAAAGTAACTGTAAAAGAAGCAGAGCTGTCCTTGTCAGTAAGCAACTGCTTAAGTAGTCAGCCACTGCTACCGACTTTGGAGAATAACTTGGTGTACTGTCAGTCAACTTTTATCATGGCTATATGCCAGATTCTGATTTTTTTTTTAAAGAAAATACTGTGCTTGACATTTCAACTAACATTTATGTTTATTTATTTATTTATTTTCAATTTTTTTATTGTTATTTTTATATTTTACATTTTGTATTCCCCTTGGGTAACCCACCACCAATTCACTTGTGATCCATCTCCATAGTCCCTTGTGTTCTTTTCTACTCCATTTTGTGCCCTTATCCTCCCCCCC